>JAPZDZ010000013.1:19019599-19031655 GCA_029783805.1 Acanthurus tennentii | reverse complement strand
TGTTGTGTAAAGCTGTGCCTAACTGTTCTTTAACATTAGCGGCACCCTTTGGATCTCCACAGAGCAACAAGTTGGCTAGTACACTCCTCTGAGACTTCACTTTCCTCTGACACCATGCGGTGACAGGGATTCAACCACAGCCAAATTTACTCTCTCAGGTCCTCTGCCAGATCTCTGAGACATGCAGCTGAAGAAGGAGAAAGGGAAAGAGGCGGGAGAGTGAAGTTGTAAATTTTGGCGGTATTGTGTCTAGGAGTCAGTTTAACAGTAAGTTTTTTGTCATCGTGACTCAGTTGTGGGCTCCGGCAAAGGTGAGTGATGTTATGCTTGATCTCCTGCCAGGGTCTGTGTGGGTTTTGAGGTTTCCCAGGGCTTTGATTTGCCTATAGACAGACAACCAAAGTTATTCTGCATTTGATTATTTTACGTCATTTTACTCCTTTTGTTTTTTCTAGTTTGCCAGCTTTGTGACACTGCTTGACAGACTGTTTTGTTACACTGTTTTAAATTTGAGAGCCTCTATCTTTCATCTCTAACTTCAGTTGCTAATGGTATGATGAGGACGGTTGCTGGTACTCCAACAGATAAAGATATCTTTAGACTAAATAACAGCATGACATTCTCATTCTCCAGCACCTTCATGTCATCTACTTCAACTTTTATCCTTTTAATCCTTTATCTTTCAGTTTAGTACACACTGCCTAAACTTATGCCAGAGACGTGGTCCGTTTGTCTTCCAGCACTGCAGCACAGTGAACTCATTGTGAGGAGGTCAGGACGGTGGCTGTCGTGCAGCATCATTGATAGTGCTGTTATCATGTGTGTGACTCGAAGCTCTGACAGACTCCTGACTACATCTCCGACACCTCTGGTGATGGCGTGAACTGTAGAATGTGTCCACATGGCATTAAGAAGTGGTGGTTACATGAAGATTTATGAATGATTCACAACCCTCATTTAAATACTTGCACAAATAAAAACAGACAGTGACTGTTCCTTGAGAGACAGTCATTCATAGAGGCTTGTGTTGACATCATGGCTGAAGCTTGCATTGGGACAGGCCCGGACTGGACCTGCTCTTAGGAACACACACTAAAAGTCCTGGTCTGATGTAACATTGCGTGTGTGTGTGCACGCTTCATGGTGTTGAAACAGGAAAAGACAGAAACAATTTAAGCCCATTATGAACACACAGCTCACGTCTCGCGGGTTTTTCACTCGGGTCCAGACGGCTCTCGCCACCGTAAATCTATTCTGGGTGTGTAGCTGTCGGTCTGAGCTTCAGAGTGTGTGTACATATTCCTTTACATAAGTATGGCCTTATATATTCAGTGACATGTTCTCACGCCTCACTAAAAGCACCTGCTTTTACCGCCTGCACTTCCAGGATGCCAGTCCATGGCGACAGCGGCTGCTATTTCAGGGAGCAAGAATTTGATATGAGGGGAGCTGCGACTCTGCTGTGGGAGCGCCCAGGTATTTATTTAGGTTGACCGATGCAGGGAGACTCTCTGACAAACGGATCAATGACAGGCCTCATCCCAAAACAAACCCTGCAGGAACGGCCAGAGCCCAGCTGTCCTCTGACTCACACTGTGTATGTTGCATTAAGACGATCACCGTAAGCTGTTAAAAGGTTTCTGACAGCGTCTTGTAGCTGCATTAATGCATAATGATGCCAAACTAAAGAGCAAGACTCTTTAACTCAACACACATTTTATTTTTGGATACTGTCTCTGAGGGAATGCAAGCTCCAGAGAGTCTTTGTAGTCATTGGATCGCATGCAGGATCGGCGTGTGTGGGGTCATGTTGTCATCACCTTTCGCTCCACAGAGGGTGATCAGGTTACCGGGCTGGATATCCTTAGCAGTGGTATCGGTTACCAGAGCAATCAGCGTTGACTGGCTGTTGTGGTTTTTGATGATCAGAGGGAAGCGTTGCCATGTGGTGTTTTTCACTTGACTCACCAATAGAGTATGTCTGTCTGGACTTCATAATGTGAGTGTGTTACAGCGGTAGCACTTTGTGGTTGGTGGTAATCAAGTGAGTAATAAGGCAAGGAGTAACAGGTTGGATGTTTGTACAGCGAAATGAGATCATATGTGTGATGTTTGTTGGGTGTATTCTCATGTATTTGAGCCCACTAAAGGTCTTGTACCTTAAAAATAAAGCTTGTGACATTTGACTGAAAGAAACTTCCCCGTTTGTGTTTTCTCTTGCAGCCCAGCAGTTTCCCCTATCAGACATGAGGAGCCCTCCAGGCCTGGGTTGCTGAGCAGCTAAGATCAAAGTTCAATTGCTTGTTCCAGCAGTCATGGCTGACAGAGAGGGGCTGCCCATCACCCCGGGCCAGGTTTACATCGAGGTGGAGTACGACTATGAGTACAAGGCCAAAGACAAGATGGTGACCATCCGCCAGGGAGAGTGGTACATGTTGGTGAAGAAGACCAATGAGGACTGGTGGCAGGTGAGGAAGGAGGAGGGCACAAAGGCCTTTTACGTGCCGGCACAATATGTCAGGGAGGTGCGTCGGGCGCTCATGCCCCCTCAGAAGCCCGCCTTGAGGGCCAAACCTACTGTTTTAGATATTTGCCGGGCATCCAATGAAAACCTCAACAGGGCCCAGCCTGAAATGTCCAGCTTTGGGCGCCCGTCACCTTCCTCCACCCCATCACCATCCTCTGATCGCGTCACTCCGCCTGTTCTGCCCAAGGATGCTAACCAGAATGTGGGGAGTCCCCATCACTGCAAGGTTGTAGCTGAGCTGGTGCTTCTTCACAACAACAACAACCACCACCTAGCCAACAATTCCACTTTGCCGAGGACAAGGGCTGACTCTCCTCCACTCAAAGGGGGCAACAACCACAACAAAAGTCCAGATAGTGACAAGAACTCAGGACCAAGCGACCTGACAGGAGAGGGGCCCAACAAACTCCACAATGACTCGGAGTCTGGGGACGAGCTGAGCAGCAGCTCTACAGAGCACATGCAGGTATGTTGCTTTTAAACTCTTGTTAGACATGGCATCGTTACATGATCTGCTCATTTTTGGGTGTGTTTTGAAGTTTTGCTCATGTGCATTTTTTGCCATTTTTAAAAGAATAATCAATAAAATCTGTCAGATATTTAAAGCTTGTGAGGGCACAGATCACAGTGAAGAACCCCCTTTATTTTTTTGTCTACTGTCTCCCAAACAGGAAGTTTGGAGTGCTGACTCTCATGAACATCACTGATTTTTAGCTGCTTTGCAATCTTAATTGTACCTTCTGTTCCATCCCTTTTCTTCCACTCTCCCTGGTTTATTACTCACCTTGTGCTCATTTTGTTCTCTTGGGCTGGCTGCAGATAACGGCCCTTGTCCATATCGGATTCTGTGTTTTTTTAGTGTTCAGAGATTGCATGTTGTTCACTTGCCGTCTCTTACAGAGCTACACTCATTCATCAGCCCCCAAAACACTCTACACCAAACAATTTTGTGCCTCATTTGCCAGACTTGAGGAAGGCAGCAGCAGTTGCAGGTGCTTATTAAAACCTTCTATTGTTGCCCTTGAAACATAATTTGTCTGAGTTGTACAGATGTGCATTTTTGGGGGAGGTAGCTGCTGCAGTCGGGTCATTGAAGACTAAATGGTCTGTTCACAACTTCTGTGTTAAATGGAGGGTTCAGTAATTGAGAGTCTTCAGGTACATTTAATACCATTAAATGCCAAAGACAACTGCTTGGTTGTGAAGGTTTACTTGTTATTATTAATATTATTTGGCATTTCAGCTTATTTTAATTGTGATAGCTTTAGAGAGACAGGAAAGGCTGTGGAGAGAGATGGGATGACATGGAGCAAAAAGTGGTACACACTCTACTAGTTGAGCTACTAGGGTGCCCTGGTTGTATATTTTCCCTTTAAAACCACTGATAAATGTATTTCTACTGCCAAAGCTCATGCTTCCTTGTATCCTTGTATTCAACATAGATAATCTGTTCAAGAGGTTTGATAAAGTAAGCCCTGTGTAGGGATCTAAACTTCTTGATGCCCCAGACACAAACATTCGTTCCCTCCCCCCATCTGTGCAGTCACTAGATTGATAACTCAGGCCTCCTGCCACCTCCATGATATCTCTCTCATCCCTCTGAGCCAAGGGAATGGTAGAATGTGTTGAAGGCTGCAGGAGCTGGGGCTTATCCTCCTTCATCTGCAGTGGAGGTAGCTCAAAGTAGAAAAAGAAGGAGATTTTCAGACAGCGGGAGACTAAGTGACACTGTTCTTCATGAGCCATTTTTGGGGTATATCCAGGCAGGGTCAGTTTGTTTGAAGGCTCCAAGTGCTGCTTGTGTTCTTTGTTCCACAGGCTGCAGCAGCCTCCTCCACCACGCAGTGAACAAAGAGAGATGGGCTTGAATAGAAACTAGGTCATATCTGCAGAGGATCAGTCTGTTACCCCCAGTCGCCCTGCCATGGGGACCACTGTGTGAGCGAGAGCACGTGTGAGTGTGAATGTCATGTGTGATGCTCCATGTGAAGGAAAGTGAGAATGGAAGCAAACTAGCACAGTTTTCAACTTCAGAGCCCCGCATGCAGGACAGCTAAATGGTTTGTGGGTTGACATACCTCAAAAGGCCCTATCAAGGCAAAAAAAGGGTTGTTTTCTGTGTTGCTGCCTGCCTGCACCAACCTTTTTGAATTAATTTCACGCTTGTCAAATCACACGGGCCAAAATAAACACACATTTCACTCTCAGCCATTTACATTTGCATGGGCAGCGCTTTAAAGTGTTTTCTGTAAGGCTACAGTAGTGCTGAAGGGGCGGATAAGAAACAGACAGCAGACAGGATTCAGCCACAGCTCCCTGTGAAGCTCTGCGCTGTCTGTGGTCGCAGGGGCAGGTGGAGCCCACTCCCTCGCTCTTTGTGCCTTTTGTGGTGCTGTGTTAGTTTGTCCTGTTTGGCCTGTTGCCAGGCATGTGAATGACCCTGCAAAAAACCCAATTCTTTCAACTCCCCTACTTCCACTGCTTCCTGTCATTGCCTGCTCTCAGACAAACTGGGCCTGTGAGAGAGAGAGAGAGAAAAAAGAGAGGAGAATTTTGTGTAAATGCTGTATTGTGATTTTAAGTTGTAGTTCTCATCAAAATGTGGCCCATCCTAGATTTTTTAAGTCAATCAGGATTTGAGAAGCCCTAAAGAAAACTAATTTAAAAATTGATATCTGTCTGTTTGACATAACTGTATCAACAAAAACATGATAAGAATCTCCTAAATTTACTAAATAAGAAATTGTGGAGTGCGCTCTGTAGAAATAAGTACTACAGTTAAACACTTTTTTTGTAAGTAGAAACCCAGCTTTAGGGAAATGGGAAAAACCTTGATAAAGAAGTTATGTAGAGCTGCATAATGCGCAATTGCACCTTCATTGCTGCTCACCCTCATAATGCTCACAACTCCTGGCCTGCTTTCTCTAACGGTGCTCATTTTGATTAACAGGGTACAAAAACTACTCAGAAAAGACACTCCACATTGTCTTGGGATTTTATTACTGAACTAGGAAGATGCACTCCTTTTATTCTTTGATTGTGCCCAAAACTTGTGTTCCTAAATCAGAAGTCTTGCAATGTCAGCCCTTTCTCCAAAGCGTTGTGCCAGCACTGGACTCACATATTATCAGACTGCTATTGGGGAAAAACTACTCTTACTAGTTTGAATTTCTTTTAACCAGTAACATTTTTTCTTGGCTGGGCTAGGCCAAAATGCAGCAACATGGCCCTGCAAAGTAGTTTTATACAGATAGTAGAAGGGGAAGAGAACAGCAACACGGGAATACACTCACTGTGTACATTAGGAGAGTCAGACTCCAACATCACAGAAAATCAAGTTACATGCCAGTAAAGGCATTTTAAACGTGAGATAAAATATAAGACTGAAACTGTAACTATACTAAGCCAAACTTTAACTATAACTGTATTATTTGTCTAAATTCATGGTAAGGTACATTCATTGAAATGCATCAGTTATAATCCTTGGCATTTTTGTAATTAAAGATATAAGTTAATGAAATAGGCAGGAGCCCTAATTACGTTCAAGGGTTTATAATACTGTACCTGCAAAACGTTGGGGATCTTAAAGAGGGAAATTTAAAATAGTTGATAACAATTATTTGTTTTTCAGACCCACACAAAAGGAAAATGAAGCTGTGCCAAAGCCACTGTCTCCTACATTTCCAATTTTGCCATCTTCCAATTTGATGGCATCTTTTGTCAGACCCTTCTTACCTGGCAAATGTTTACTTCTTTCAAACAAAATCATTTTGTAGCAGAAGCTGTACTACGGATGAAGTGTAGTCTGCGTAAGCAGGTCGAAGTAACTGTGATTATGTCATCAGACTATAGAAAAGGTGGCGCTGAAGGGATCAATATCAGTTTTCCTTACATGGTTACTCTACAGGACTATTTTTTTAAAGGATTGAGTATTTCCTTTTATTCTTTCCCAAAAGAAGTTCACCTAAGTTTCTATTAAGTTTTCTACTAAGAAGTTTCCCTCTTTCCCTACATATCCACTCTGTAAAGGAGAGAAGGAGCTGTTACATGAATGGTCGGGTGGCTCGATGGATGGATCTGTTTGAAGGATTTGTCTCTGACATGCCTCCGCTCGACTGCCAGCTGGCCACCCCTAATTGATTAGATTTGATCTGCGTGTGACGATTAACGCCTCCGTGTCTCGCCATGGTTTCCATATGTAATTTGCTTATCTCTGGGGCCCTGGCAGCAACGGAGCGCGATAGTTTTCTCCATGCCTCCTCATCATCATGAAGGCTTGGTGGGGTTTGTGGTGACACTATTTAGTTAGCAAGTTCTGCCCGCTCCCCTCTACCCTGAAAGCACGGCTCCTATGCTCTTAAGGGATTGGCAAAATAAACCTCTTTTCCTTACTTCTCAAGGGCCTTGCAGAGGGTTAGAGTGTTTATTTACTTAGAAGAATGTGGCAGACCATATGATTTTAAAGGCTGTTTTTTCCACATAAACATATTTATTATTATTATTAATAGTTATTATTAATAATAAACATATAGCATGTTTCTTTGCACTATTCCATTTTGAAAACACTGCTGCCTTGCCTATTTTAATTCAAATTCAACAGAAAAGCATTACAACAGTGTCTCAAAGTTGTTTTGAGTTGGTATATTTAGGAATACTCAATCTCATATCTTCTTTAGAATAGTTCTTGTTCCTTTGATGGGAAAACTATTTTTCATTTCAGAGCACAGAGCCTTAATGAGTGGATGAAAGCTGCTTTGTGGGATGGTGTGACAGGCTAGATAGTTGTTTTCTTTCCCTGCGATGTGTCACCCAGAGGAAGCTGTGGTGGCCCTGGATGTGTTTGTGTCTGTGGCTTTGCACCGTGGAGCCAGTGGGCTGCCCTGTGCTCACTCACTGTCTGATTAGAAAGACCTTGAGAGGCCCCCCAACTCCCCCGCCTTTATTCCGTTTCACACAATCACACTCCAGACAAGGTATCAACCAGTGATGGGCCCTCTCTCTCTTTCACAATTCCTCCGGATTTAGTTATTAGGAAGGCATTGTAGTCTGTAATAATTCCCTAAGATCACAAGCTGGATCAGTCCCTCCCCTAAATAATATGTTTTTCATTGCTTGTCTTGTTAGACAGAAATCTCCTTGTCTCCTTGTAGCCACAATGACATAACTGATTTGTAAGTAAAGGGATCCTCAAAAAGTATAAAAACAAAGGGAAACAGCTGAGTTGAGGCCAGAGTCTGTCTGCCTTCAGCCTGCTGTGTGGTCTACTTGTTAGCGGCTGGTGCCTGTTGGATGAGAAGGAGGAGGAGGGAGGGAGGAAGGGAGAGAGGGGGTTGTGGGTGTAGCAAGAATGGGAATAAAGTGTGAGGGCCCTGGGCCTTGACAGAGTCCCTCTGGGGGACCCAGGGACAGGAGACCGGACAGATACATTTTCATGTTTGGGTGAATCTGCAGATTAGTGTTAGCCTGTGAGCCGTAAACCTCTGAATGGCTGCCACAGCGAGATGAATGACTTGAAAGAGCAACATTACAAGGCCATCATTAAAGTTGGACGAAAGCATTAAAACTGAATGTCATGAATGTCTGAGGGTTTGTTGAGATGTTCTTGAATGTAGATGGATTGTGCACTGTGCTCTGCACTCTTGCACCTGGTTCTGCTGTAAGTTGTATGTTTGCTGACTTGTGCAACAGAGCAAAGGCTGAGAATGTGTGTCAGGGGTTAGACAGTGCACTGAAGTAGACTGATACATGCGGGTGCTTAAGACTTGTAAGTGCACTTTAAAAATGTTTTCACTCCTACAAAGGTTTGATCAATTGACTGCTGCTGGTCTAGTGGAATGAATTGTCTCATTATTGTCCGGTGACGTGTTTTCTCCCACGTGAAGCAGAATGTGTGTATTGTTCATATAAAGGACAATATGGTGGCTGATTAGAGAGCCTGTGTCTCACACTTGTGGGTCCTGGGAAACTCTTCAGTTTACTGTGGAGAAAAGCCTTGTTTCTAAACATCCCAAGGCCACAATAACCTGCTAATTACATGTTTTACTAAATGGATTCTTTGCCTGCAGTCTCTAAAATTTGCAGAAGAACATTCTTTAAAGCCAATTGTTAAACAAGCTGAAATCTTTTGAAATAAGTTCAAGAAAGCGCATGCTCTCATTGCATAATGATCTTGGAAATACTACCAAATACAAGTGCAGGCAGTACTGTAAAGTGTAGCCATCTCCTGTCGGTCGGGCCCTGTAATCTGGAGCTTCGCTGAGAGTCTTACCCCTGGACCGGCTGAAAAGGAGGCCCCTGCTTGTTTTCCAGTGCATACTTAACATTCCTGCCTTAGTGCCTACACACACACTCACATACAGTGAGGCAACAGGCAAGGAAAGTCAGTCAAGGTCTGCTTTCCCCTCAAAAGTGAAGCACTGGACCTCAGTAATCTAATATTAACCTTGAGCAAATAGTGCATCCGTTGTGTTCACATCAGAGTCTTCCTCTCTCTGTTTGTCTGTCTGCTAATCCGCCTGCCTGCATTCTTTCTATTGCTTCTCTTTCTGCGTCTGGAACTTTTAGTTTCTCTTCTACATTTCTTGCTTACTCTGTCTCGGTTGCTTCCTCTTCTACTGTCAGCCTCATATCCTTCTCAGCTCACCTGTCTCTCCTTTAATCTTACTACTGAACAATGTTGTCGGATGTGATCTGACAAAACAGTTTGGAAACTCAGAGCTCCTCATCTGCACTCCAACCTGTGACCACCATTTTTTTTCTCCCACATCCATCCTGATCCACAGTTCTGTGATATAACAAGAGGATTAAACCCTCAAGCCCCCCAGGGGTTAGCCTTGAAACATCCACAAGAGCTGGTGTTGACAGATCGGGTTTGTGGTTAAGGGGAATCGTGTTTGTTGTGCAAGGTACAGGATTTCCTCTTTTCATCTTTTTACAGAGTGTGACATAGTGGTGAAACAGATAAAATAGTTTACATTACATGGCTTTCATTGCATTTCTCTTGTAGTTTATGTTGACTTTTATTTCTAAGACCATTAACTCTTGGATTGAGGCAGTCAGTGATGGAAAAAAAATTGAATGTTTACCTCTGCAATCATTATTCCAGATATCTGACAATAACTAAATAAAATTAATAGAAGTTGTGCATGATGTGATTTTTTTTAGCTTGGAATATTTTTTTTAATCTTCCAAATATGTTAGATAATTTGATCACACAAGTATTTGAGCAGAAAAACAAACCAAAAAAAATCATTTAACTTTAATATAACCATAAGTTAGGTTTACATTCAGTGCTACCATCCAAAACTAGCTATCACAAACCTGATCAGTACGTTCTCCTCATCTTTAGGGTGAAAGGTTAAATCCTTTATTGTTTATTTTAAAATTATCCAGCGTGCATTTCTTCTTCTCCCTGTCTTTGGTGTCACATTTTACCAAATGTTTGAATGTTACTGCCCCCTGTTGATCAGTGGAATAGTATGACAGTATTGTATTTCACCACTAGTGTTTGTTCACATGCAGGAGATAAACAAAACAGGGTCTGTCTCATAGAGCTACAGCTCCATGGTGCTACTAGAGTTCAAAATACTCTACAGAGAACCTGAACAAATTTCATATATTAACAAACAACTTTTGCACCTTTTCTCGGCACACACAAAAACATCGCCCAAACACACACACACACATGCAACTCTCTGCAAATATATATAAAAGAAAACATCGCCCAAACACTGCTTCCACATAGCTCCATTTTAAGTCAGATCTTAAACCAGCTCAGACATTTTGTTGGGCTTTCTTGTCGATTAAGGGATAGGATCATAGAAATTCTGTCACAACCTATTTTTGCCCATCAATTTTTAATTTTTAATGCTCAATGACAATGATAAATAGTGTACTCAAAGCATTTAAAGTTTTTGAGAGCTACTCCATCTCATTATCAGTGAATATACAGCACAAACTTTCAGATTGTTTAGGTCAAGGAAAATGAAAAGATAAACAGAGACATGAACCATGCTGTCAGGTTTAATGTCAACAAAACCACTTTAAGTAGGTAAATAATTTTTTTTCCCACAGTAACAATTGCGGCCGCTGAATCATCCCAGTGTAAATTTGCTTAATGATATCTATCAGTTGCTTTTTGTAATCCATCTGAACTACTTTTTGCACCAGCATTTGTTTGATTCATCACACAGCAATTACTTTAAAAGAAAAACTGTCACTTTAAATGTGGTTCCCATGTTACTGTGGTGGAGAACACCAGGAGCAAATGCCAGGGGCTGAGTTGTCATTAAAACAAGATTAGCACTAGTGGGTTAAATGCATGCCAATTTAATCAGCACACACAGGCCAAATTGCCTCCCTTAGTTTCCATATGACGGTTACTGAAAAGGATTTTTTTTCTTTCAAAAGGCTACTTTTTCTAAATGGAGTCTGGTTCAGTGCTCATTCCACATTAAATTCACCAGGACTACATTACTACATTAGTTCTAGCGAACTATAAAGAGAACAAGGAGTACAAGCAAATTTTGTCAGTTAAAGCCTGTTTTATGGTTTCTTTGGCTCCTTTTCAGCTCTACCGATGTAGTCAATGACCAACTGATCAAAGATGGACCAAACAAATCACAGCTGACAGTGTAGTGACTAAGTGATTCAGTGCTTCCTCTCTTTCTGTCCATCCGGTTAGTTGGATTTCTCTCTGATCCTGCATCCATAAAGCTGCTCTGCCTGTCAGCCTGTGATGCAGCGTGGCGTTTATTCAGTGAGAGTGGATGACGGGGATACATCACCTATTTAATTTGCTCGCTCTTGCTCTCCCCCTCTTCGTCTCCTCACTCCACTGCTCACTGCAGTTTATTCAGTCCCTCCCCTGTCGCTCACTGTCCCCCTCTCTGGGCCAGGCTCCCTACTTTAGCTCGGCGGACTGGGACAGCATGTACCCAGAGAAGGTAAGCTAGCTGGCCTGTTTCTTGAACCACAGTGATTTATTTACCTTGCACTTTCCTCTGTTTCTAGTCCAGAAACCTCCCTGGATCTGTTTGGCTGCTTATGACATTTTGGGGTGCTAGTGTGATTTCTTTCTAAGCCTTTTTTTCCTGTAACATTTTGACTTGGAAGTGTCAGACTGACAGCACCAACTGCTGAGTGCACTGTTATGTGCTTGATAAAGTGTTAGGCACGTGTGGGTGTTCTTGTGTGGGATTTATTTAGCAAGTAACTTGACCCCCCTCCACTGTGTTATCCACAGAGGTCCATGTTTGCATACAAGTAGTGATGCTCAGGGCACCGGGCTCTCAGTACACAGTTACATAACAGATGCTGGCTGTGTCCAGATCCTTTTAAAGAGCTACTAGTCGTTTTCCCCAAAGCGCTCTCCAGCTTTGGTTGAGTGGACAAGTCTATGCTATGCTTAGATTCAACCCACAGAGGACAACAATCACGGTCTGGAGAACTGTTTCCCTTAGCATATCTTACAAAGCTGTGTGTGTTGGATGTATGTAGACTTTAGCATGATGACTATGGGGATGTTTAG
>JAPZDZ010000013.1:18986011-19006042 GCA_029783805.1 Acanthurus tennentii | reverse complement strand
CACACACACACACACACACACACACACTTTCCACGGCAACCAAAACTGTCAAGTCTACCTGCTGTGGCTTTATTTTCTGTTGCTCTAGTTCTTTCTGTCTTTCTTCCTGTGTCAAAGTGCTTTCGCATACCCCCTTTGAGGCTTGGAGAGGCCAAATAAGCCATGTGACCCTTTACACCTCTCTTCTCAGACCTCCTCCGTCTTCATTCCCCCTCCCCCCTCCTCACCTCTTCTCTCCTCCTGTCATTGTCAGCTGCTCAGCTGTAGTGACTAAAAGCTGACTGGCCATTGTTTTCCTCTGTACCAAGAGCCCTTGTGTCCCGCGCTGTCTCTGCACTTCATGTGGCAAAGCATCAATAGACCTCAGGCCTGCCACCAGGCCCCCTGTGTCTGCTCTGTCATGCCCATCAACCTCCCAGTCTACTAGCCAGTCAGGAATCACATAAATCAGATCCTAGTTTAAAAGGTCACTTCACAGTAAAACATGTCCTTACATGAACTATTAAGTAATTATCATATGTGATATGATAGGTCATATGATATCTTGAAATGCAAAACACCTGCTGATGGCTATTTTCATGTGTAGGAACCTTACAATGGTGACAACAGGACTGTTAATGTATTAACACTGTTTTTGTGCCAAATTGTCATGTGTCCAATCAATGTGGCAATATTAAATGACAAATACTAATGTTAGGATTACAAGTTACATTTATAATCAGTCAGTCTCATAACTACATGCTTCTACTTTGTTAATCCTTTTGTTTATAAAATATTTTAAATTATATTAGAAACCTAATCTAAAATATTCTAAGTACTGTCATAGAAGACATAGAAATTCGCACATTAATGTTTGAACCAGAGCATGCTTGCAAATATGTCAAATTTCTTTTCGGAACAAGCACAATAGGATCAACTTCGACTGACATACTTTGTCTACGGGTGTGTCAGCCGCTTCTTCATTTGAACCATTAGCCATTTGCTCATCGTCTGTTTCCCTTCTTGTTCAGACTGGATGGATGGAGTCTCGTGACTACACACGCTGTATCTCGTCTTAAAGAGTAATGAACATAGCCTACCAGCACACACAGTCAAATCAGACAAAAAAGACTTATATTTTCTTTTTTTATTAAATCACGGAATTTACTGACATGGGCAAAATGACGTCGGTTATCATAGTAAATTTCAGTAACGGTAAATTTTCGGTTTATTGCCCAGGCCTAATAGTGAAAAGTCATAATGTCTACATATGTATAAAACTGATTGTGTTTAATACCATTTCACTCTTTTAACCTTACGGTCTTGGTACAGATTTTTTGCTGCTGCAGAAGTTTGGACTTGTCATAGTAAGAAAGCACAGGTGGAATTAATTACATTAACAATGGCTCAGTTCCAGTACCTGTTCAAGTTAACCAATCTAATGATCCAGAAGCACAATACCAAGACCTTCTCTACACTGAATGTAGCCAGCATTAGTATCTTACCTGTAGAGGCTTTACCAGCATAGTAAAACTGGAATGTGTATATACAGTAAGGCAGCCATTATTAATGTAATAATCTACACTTAACTGGCAAGTTAATATTTATACCATGAGAAAGGTAGTTATTGTACTTTGTGATAGTACTGAAGTATGAGGTATCTTGAGATTCCCATCATTACAGCGAACAGAGTATACTGTTCTATACTGTATAGCACTGTACTGAACTATATTTTATTCTTCTATATGGGCAGATAACAAAGATCTAAAACTGCCTCCTGCATGTATAGACAGCAGTCCCCCATTTTGTTTGTTTTAATTTGTTCCTTATGTCCTAAGAATATCAGATGGATTGTTGTTCTAATTAGACTTTGAGCACGCTGTGTATTTTACTTTGCTATAGAGCAGGGGTGTCAAACTCATTTTCACCGAGGGCCACATCAGCATCATGGTTGCCCTTAAAGGGCTGGTTGTAAATGTAAGACTGTATAAACGAAACTATTCCTGAACATATTGTTAAATAACTGTCTCTGTATTTGATTTTTTATATTATTTATTTAAGTTACAAATATTGTATATGCATTTGCATAAATGTATACATATTTAGCACATTGCTGTGTAACATAAATCCTTTTGATTATCAGGTTAAGAAACATGTATTACTTCCTCAGTAAAAGAGCAAACTCTTTAAGTAAACAACAAAGACAAATACCATCAAACACAAGTTATTACATTAACTTTGTTCATGTATATATATTGTACTCCTTCACCACAGACACTGCCTTATAGCACAAAAGACATACCGGTTTGTCTCCTTAAAGTACAAACATATATTCTTTTTCCCATCTTTCACTAAACTGCCTTCCTTCTGCATCAATTTTTTTCTTCTTGAATATTTTGGGGTTATTTGTTTATATTTCTCGCCCACACTTGAAGTGGAAACACTGCAAATTGCCGTCACTTAGCTGGTAACAAAGACGATGTGCATTGTGGTAGATGTAGTTTATGATCAATGTACGCTTTAAAGCAGTATAGAATTTTTTTTTAGAAATGACATTACCCCTTTTTAAGCTTTCGAGGGCCACATAAAATGACAGGACGGGCTGGAGAAGGTCCGTTGGCCTTAAGTTTGACACATGCTATAGGGGGTTCAATAGAAAACACTGGACCATCGAAATGTAAACTCTAAGTAATTAACGTCATTGCATTTTTTCTCAGATGTACAGCTCTTATTTAATTTCAGTTCTTAAACTACTATGGTGTTTGTCATAAGCTTTTAGGCCTAGGCATGATTATCTAAAGGGGGTCACCATAGCAAATCCTCACTCACAACATGGGCTTAAGACTTTCCAAGTACAGGTTAGCCTTTCCTTGCAGCCACAAAATGTAGACCTCACTATCTGGATCTGATCTTTTTTGATCCCTGCTCATATTTAGACCTACAGTATATAACCTAGGCTTCTGTAAACTGTCCCTAATATAGAAATGCCCTAAAAATAGTCAAGGTAAAAGGAGTCACACGTGACATGACAAATCAAAGCTTATAATGCCTTTTTTACCAGACTTTGTAATGTATTAGTTAATATAACACCTCTCAAAAAATAAGGCAGAGTAAGATCTGTGTAAGAGATGTTGCTTTGGTTCAGAGGTTAAAATTAAAACCTTTATGCCAGCATGGTCCCTCTCTGCCTAAGTGTCCTTGAGCAAGACATATAGTTTCTCTCATGCGTCTCCAAACTAAACTTAACTGCATAGGGTGCAGGGTAGCAAGGCTCTCTCTATAGTGGCTCAATGAGAAGTGTATTAATCCTTTAGCACCTGAACTGATTGACATAATCTGTGTTGTTCTATAAAAGCAGCACATGTAGCCACTTAGGTGTCAGGAGATATGCAGGCTTTTTGTGTCATGGTTGTCAGCGGTGAAGAAATGTTACAGGAGTGACACCGTTATCTAACATGTTGATATCTCAGCTCTGCTGCAGATGGCCCTAATAAATTAGGTGTTTGTACTGTTTCCGTCACAACCTTAGCTCGATTTGTAATGTGCAGTGGGAACACATCTTGATCTGAAACAAGGATGCAGAAAAGAAATGTACCTGCGCTTTCCCGGCATCAGCTGACACATTTAATTTTTGTTACTGATTCATTCATCTTTTAATTTGTACATGCATGCTAGATGTTAAAGAGACTTCTGCTTTAAATGACACATTGATATCAGTTCAGCTTCATGTTATCATACAGGTAGTGAAAGTGTAAGACACATCCTCTGATTTTCTTCTCAGCTACTAAGGATTCTCAGAAAAGTGATGTATTTTATCTGAAATTGTCACTTTTGATAAGGGCACACACAAACTTACACAAACACTCACACATGCACATAAATGTATTACTGCGAGAGATGCGATATTACTGACATGTTTACAGCAGTCATGAATTCATCAGTTCAGTGCAGAAACCTTACTATTCCATGTAATCCGCCTCTAAAACCTAATCCACTAAAACAGGAAATACTAAGGGCTCCTTGTTCCATGGTTGAATATTTTTTCTTGATGTAATGGGGCTTATTGGCTTTTCATGGTTTTATTAGGCACATGGAGAATGCGATGTGTGTGTATATGTGTTGCACTTGTGGAAAAGGGAATATGTGGACATGCATTAATTCAACTCCTGTCCCAAAGCCACAAAGAATCATGAAAGTCTTATTAATGTTTCAAGATGACAGAAACTCTGCTAACTGGCAGTTTGAGGAGAATATGTGCAAAAAGGCGAATGCTAAAGCTTTGTTGTGCTGCAGAAAAATAAACGCCTGTTCATGTACTGGTGAAGTTCATGAAAACTGAAAACACGCACTAATGATGCACATGCATACACAGACCATTTGATCTGTAATATTAACACAATAATTACAATATGGGAGGCAAGCAGTTAGAAAAATAGAATTTTTTGTGCTGGTGCAACCAGTATAGATTTTAGAGTTACCCAGTCAAGGGACATATCAAAAAATCCACAGTGTATGGACAACCCCTAGCTGCTTACTGTTAAAACTAACCAAATCTTTACAAAAATGTGATCAAACACAAAACCTAAAGCCTCATTTATTTACATTATCAGAGAATTCACAACATTAACTCAAAATCTGCAGGGGGAGGTGTTTAAAAAGCTGGTTTGGTTTGCAGGCAGATCTCTTTCTCTCTCTCTCTCTCTCTCTCTCTCTCTCTCTCTCTCTCTCTCTCTCTCTCATTAACTGTCCCTTTACTTTTTGCTCAATTTTATATCTGTATGTGGATTGCTACAGACAAAAAGAAGGAAAAAAGGCTCAGACACTTAGTGATGTGTTTTGTCAATCTGTCCTTGTTTATTGATTTTATTTGCTCTGTTTCAGTACTATGGACAGCACCACACCTACTCATCCCTCAAACTGACTCATACTCATCCAACACATGAACCTCCTGGATATGTGGAATATGATTTACCAGTTAACTGTGCCCAACTGTGAGCCAGGCCTTGATGTTGCCCAAAATCTGCTAATGCTAATGAAGCCACATTTCAGAATCTGCTGAAATCCCAGTTAACCAGAAGAGTGGAGGCTGGTATAGAAGCAGCTTAATGCAGACATTTTTTAAATGACCTCCATCGCCATTCATGTTGATGTTCAGGTGTCCATTTAATGTTGGCCATGTAGTGTCTAAATTATCCTTTGTTCTTCTTATACAGTTTTACATTAAAGATAGAACTATCTGTTGCCGTATTCAAGGATGACTTTAATGTTCTGTTTAACTTATTTAACTTGATTGGTGGTTCTTCCAGATTTTATCCTCCCATTAAAGGGAGATTGATAGTTTATGTGGTAGAGCAGAGGGAAATAAGGAGTTCCCCATGAGAAACTTTTTGAGAGCTAGTGATTTCCACATAAACAGGGCAAATTAGCGGGAAGAATTGCAGAAACATTAATAACCCACCATAAACCACAGCCAGCTGCCATCCAGATCACTGTGACAAAACAGAGGGAGAGCAACCGGAGTTTGGACAGATAAATAAGTTCCATAGTATGACTATCTGTCACAAAGTGATTATGATCATTTACTGTCTAGTTGGTGCTGCCTGGTATTCAGTAAAGTTGAATAATATCTAGTGTATCTAATGTCAAGTAATTATATACCAAAACAGTGTATTCAAAATGTCAGAGGCATCAGTAAGACTAGTTTTCAGTGGTGCTGTTCAGTCTTTGCTTTTGAAAACTGATATGGGGAACTAATAGGCCCTTTACACTGAATTAGTATTCACCAGCATGCTGCATCTAGGTTGACCCATGTATGCTTCTGGGGAAGATAGTATGTCACTATGCTATGCATGGTGTGAAAGCTGATTTTCTCAGCACCAGTCTACCAGTGCCAGTCACTTCTCTAAACAAAAAGTGCAAACACATTTGCTTTTGATGAATTTATCTAAAGTAGCTTTGGTGTAACAATCTCACGGTTGGGCTAATTGTGCTGCCCCCTCCAGCAAAATTTAAGTGCATGGTTCTCCACCGAAAAAGGGTGGAGTGCCCTCCCCGGGTCGGGGATGAGATCCTGCTCCAAGTGGAGGAGTTTAAGTACCTCGGGGTATTGTTCATGAGTGAGGGAAGGATGGAGCGGGAGATCAACAGGCGGATCGGTGCAGCATCTGCAGTAATGCAGACTCTGCACACGTTGTGGTTTAGAGGGAGCTGAGCCGAAAGGCACTCTTTATTTACCAGTCGATCTTTGTTCCAACCCTCACCTATGGTCATGAGCTTTGGGTAGAGACTGAAAGAACAAGATAGCAGGTGCAACCGGCCGAAATGAGTTTCCTCCGTAGGGTGGCTGGGCTCTCCCTTAGAGATAGGGTGAGAAGCTCCGGGAGGAGCTCGCAGTGGAGCCGCTGCACCTCCACGTTGAGAAGAGCCTGATGGATTAGGATGTGCCAGAATTAGGATGCCTCCCGGGTGAGGTGTTCAGGGCACGTCCCACCGGTAGGAGACCCCGGGGCAGACCAAGGACATACTGGAGAGACTATGTCTCTCGGCTGGCCTGGGAACGTCCCGGGAAGAGCTGGATGAAGTAGCCGGGTTGAGGGAAGTCTGGGCTTTCCTGCTTAGGCTGCTCCCCCTGCAACCTGACCCCGGATAAACGGTAGAAGATGGATGGATGGATGGATGGACTGTGAAGTTGAGTCCTCATAGAGCCAAACTTGTGGACTGAATTGAAAGTGCACTCTGGCTGTCACTCTGGTCATTGGCTGGTTAAGGTGCCAACAGGGAACCATAATGTCTTATAGTCATAAAATGGAGCTCTGTAAAACATGAAATTGTAGGTGCAGGAATGTATAGTGACCTGATCAGGCACTTGCTTAAGCACTGCCAGAATAAATGTGAGGATAATAAAAACCAGTCAAAAATGCATTCCACCGAGCAGACCCAAATTGAGGGAAAACACTAACAGTGGCCACAGCCTAATTCTCTACTCATTCACAAGCAGCTGTGTCATGTTACAATTCATTCTCTTTGCCTCACTGAATAAGAAACAGCATTTTTATGACACACCAGGTAATCAGTGGTGTTGGCCGGTCCACTAAAATCCACTCATGCCTTACCCATAGATAGACAGAGAGCCAGCAACAATAGTGCAAGGCCCCTTCCTAATTAAGACAGGCAGCATTCAATTTGGACCCAACTCAAGTCCCAGGTCAAGTGTCAGTTTGTTGGAACTGAGTGGACCCATGAAGTAAGGCAGTAAGAAATTATTTTAATCATCAAACAGTCTTCAGATTATCTTTGTGATCAGTTGATTAATTATTCAGTCAAGATGTCATAAAACATTTAAAAAATGTCAGACATAATGCAGTGAAAAATACTGACCAGTTTACACTTGTCTGGTGTGATTTCTGCATATTGCATGTTCATCGGACTAACACTCCCTAACAAACAAACAAACAAAAAACATAGATACATAAATCCTTTGCCATAATGTAAAATGCAAAAACAAAGTATCCTTACATATGAGAACCTTAGATTGTCAAAAATGTACATTTGGGCATTTTGATAATCAGAAAAGTTGCAAATTGTTTCTCAGAATTTCAGCTGTACCTCAGAGGCCTCCAATGTACAGACCAAACTTCTTGTGTCTCCACCACACCTGGTCCAACCAGCCATTCAGCACTCAGGAAAGGAAGGTAGTGTAATTAGCTTGAACCAATCACGCAAAAGGCATGAGGGAAGGATTAGTCATTGCCGGGGGGCTTAGCTGTCAGCTTTCAGCTACAGAGGAATGCTGCTAATTCCTTGCTTGAGCCCTGTGCTCCCTGCCACCAAGAGATACAGAGAGGGAATTAATACTTCTGGAGGCAAAATAGTTCCTAAAATAAAGTGGCACTGCCAGCTGTTAGTAGCCAGAGCCTATGGTGGATAAGTTAGGTCCCAGCTATGAATGTCCGTGTTGTACATGTAGCCTGGGTGTTGCTTTTCTGTTTCCTGAAGATAATATTGCTGCATTAAGGTTTATATAAAACAACTTCCAAGCAGTCTGCATCAACACTAATCAAGCAAGTTCTTGTAATCCGAAGTGTGATAGTCAAATGTGTTTGGTTTATTATTTTGTTTATTGTTTGCTGCTAGCACAGAAAAAACTTTGTTTTTGAGCTGCAGTGGGAGGAAAAACCTGATGGCAGTGAGTTTGAACAGAGTCTTCATACAGCAAAAAACACTTAAAATGAGTAATAAGAGAGAGATTTGGCAATGCTAGTTCCATTAAAGAAATTGAATTTTCCTTAGGCACGTCGTCGATATGTTTCCCCCCAAACCTGTCTGCAACTAAACTGAACAAATTGATGCTGTCAGGACACTGGCAGGTCGTTTGACTTCTGCAGCCAGAATTCATTTAGCTGGTCCCTTCCCTTTCAGTCTTCTCTCTCAGGAGCGAACGCAGAATCCATCAGATCCTGTTCTTCCTTTTTTTATTGGATGGCTGTGTGGGTAAGAGATTGCACTGCTTCTATGTCATCCTGTCCCACAAGTCTAGCTGTCTGTCATACTCTTTGATAGGAGAGCACAGTAGCTGGCTCGTGACTGTCGTGCAGCTTTTAGAGAAGTGGCGTATCAGAGTCCATGTTTGGCAGAAAAATGGAAAATGGGGGGAGGGGTGGGAGTGCAACACCAAGACTGGACAGACTGCTGGGGGTCTGGGAATCACTCCTGCTTTGTGGATCTGTGGCCTTTGACCCCCTAGAGGAGAGAAATGTAGGAGTCTCTGCATAGCATGCCCATGCAGCCCCTTTGTTTCTGTTTCATTCTCTCACTCACACACTTCCTTTCTCTGTGTTTCATAGAGAAAAAAGCAGGTAACACCAGCGTTTAAAACCATGATATTTTGTGGCAAATTTAGTTCTTCTCTGTGAAATCACTGCACTAAGTGGGATTCTCACAGGGTATAATCCATGTTATTTTTTTGCTTAAAGTTCAATTTTGCTGAAGTTTGACTCATATATTTGCCTTGCTGACCAATAAAAACCATCTTGGCTGTGCTGGTAAGTTGTATCTAGATGCAGCCCCTGAAAAGTCCCTGGGTGTGATGAAAGGCGAAAGAAAGAAAGGACTCTACCAGAAACAAGAAAACTGTGCAAGTAGATATTTCTGTGTACTAAAAGTTAAATGTGTATAAAATCTGTCCCTCTCAAATTTTTGTAAATTACTGGGCTACAGAAAACGGGGGAATATTTTGCTATTTCGGTGTGGCTGGGTAGATGTTGAAGAGGGTCACAATGTTTATAGAAGTATCATAACAACTTTAAAAAAAGGTCCAAAGACAGAAGGTTTAATTTATGTTACATAGCAAAATTTCCACACACTAAGCTAAGCCTAGCCATACTCTTGACAATAATTTAGTAAATGAAAGTGACACAGACTTTGTCCTTGTAAAATTTTAAAAGGTTATTGAGAAGTTTCTTTTGGAATATAGCAATATTTTTTAGAATTGAAATTATACGTTACATTTTCTGTTTATGTTTAAAATAAAAATAAAAAAAATATATCATTTTAGTCAGTCATGGGCTTCTGCCAGGCTGCAGACGGACACTATTGGTGATTAGCTTTTGAAGAGATGAAAAACTAAAGAGTAAAAAATAGAGGGAGCTAATTCCAATTGTTAGTTGTGTTTCAGCCTCCACTTTTACCTTTGCTAGAGTAAAACCAGTGCCTCAAAAAAGTCATCCACATCTATTGAATGAACAGCATGGACTTGTTGAGTTTGAGACTAAACTAAACTAAAGAGAATGCTAACCAACCATTAGCAAGCTTGTTGGCTTGAGAAAGCCTAATTTTACTACTTGAGTGGCTTGTTTAAACCACATGGTGTGCAAGTTAGGAAAAAATACCATGTAGAAGAAACAGAGGAAGGAGAAGAAAATTGAAGGAACTGTTATCTTAACTGATAAGTTGTAGCCCACGTGGCTACTAAGTAAGCAGCTAGATTATAGATCACTCAGTAGTCCTGTGAGCAGAATCAATATGTCATTGAGGTTCAAGAACCAAAAATTTCTCAAAGGGGTGGATCCATTTTGCTGTAATACTTTGTGGTGGATTAATGTTGAATGAAACAAACCACCGAGCACAAAGACTAGGCATGCCCAGGTGCTGCAGGGACACAGGTGATGCTGCCTTAAGCAGTTTGTTACACAAATCATGTCATGCACACTGATGGTGAGCAGCCTTTCCTGCAGTGGGGCCTCTGACTTTGTGTCCTGGGACTGTACATCCACACACACAAACTCTAACAGCTGTATGCTCCTGTGCTGCACAGACCTTGCAACATGTGAGATCTACACTCAGAGGCACACACATTTTTAAACCCTTCTGGAATGCCTTCCTATGTTTTAAAGAAATGAACTGGACAAAAAAGGAGATGTCTCGCAGATTCTGGCTCGTCTGTGTTTGCTTTCACGCTCAAACTCGAGCCCCAAATAGAAGCCAAACCCTGTGATCCATTGGGTGCCTATAAAATAACCATGGACGTGTTGTCCCAGATATGAATTGTTTGATTCCCTCGCTCTAGTTAAGCTAGCTTCCTGGCACACTCGTACTGCAGAATCTGCGGCACAGTAAGGGAGATTGGTTCTTGGCCAATGACAGTGTCTCCCCATATGCACATGAGACTGCACATGAGGGAGGAGAGCTGCAGGCTACCCCCGTTCTAAAAAATCCACCCTCCCTTGCTCATTAACATTTCAAGAGGAAAATGTGATTGTAGAGGCAGTGTGCGACACAGTAAACCCCTTCTGTTACTCACACAGAAGACATGAAAACAACAGGGATACTGATTGAACAGTCTCTGAGTTTGTAAAGTATCTGATTTAATGTATGTAAATTAGATCATTTTGACACAAAAAAACACTGCAAGCTGTCAACTGCAGCTTGTTTTCTACACAATTATACCTTTTTATGCTCTAATCTTGTAAAGTGCCCTTTACTGCAGCCTTAAAGCTTCTTTTTCTGCTGTTTCCAAGCAGCAGCAATGTCTATTAGAGCAGTTATAGACACTGCTTCCATTGAGCTAGCAGAGGTTTATCAGAGGCGGAGTGTATTTTCAGAGACACAAACTGACATTTTAGCCAAGCTCTATCAGCTCAGGACAAAAAGGTTAATTGCTCCCGTCTCTGTCAGATTTTGAGCCGTGCCGAATCCTCTGATCTATGTAGTGAAAGAAGCTATCGTCATCCTGACTATGGAAAACATGCTGACTCACTTTCATCTCAGGGTCTCGCAGTATTTTTGTGCTTTCACTCGCAAACCCTGGTCATGTTTTGCTGACCTGTGTGTATGTGAAAGCTGAATTTGTAAGCTATGTCAATATTCAAATTACGTTACATTTTCCTCTGCCCACACTGATGATTCAGTCCTTTTTTCCTAGGCTGAATATTAGATCTTTTAAAACATGTTGCCACACTGAACTACAGTACAAGGCTGGAGCAGGTTGCTAAGGAAAGCAAGGAGCACTGTGTGTGATTGTAAGCATCTGCTCCTGTGTTCATGATGATACATTTCTGTGTCAGTCATGGGGGTGTTGGCACATGAATGTAGTCTAACACCCAGTGAGGTGGAAATGTAGGTTAATCTGGTCATATGGACAAAACCATCATGATCAGCATCACACCTCTTGGTGCATAGGAAAAGGGGTGATGGACATGGGAGGGTTGGAGGGTGCAGGGGGGCGTTAGCAGAGCAGAGAGAAAGGGAGAAAATGGCCAAAGAGTTGCAGTGCATGATTATCTGAAGGAGGAAAAGGGCAGAGAGTGTTTGCTATGTGTGTGCATGTGTGTGTGTGCGTGTGCCTGTGTGTGTGGGGAAACAAGAGTGAGAGATGAAGGAGGTGGGAAGAGGTCAGGGGAGAAAGATGAGAGGAGTGAGGACAAAAGAACAGAGGGAGCAGAGTGGTTTGATGCATTGGCTCAGAGGTGTGGTGCCTTCTCAGCCCCCCCCCCCATTTTTAACCCCGCAGGCCATCTTCAAACACTCCCCCGCATGGTTGCCTGATTGGCTGCGTGTCGTCATGGTCATGCGTGCAGCTTCGTCAGTCACCGTGCCACCCTGCCCAGCCACCCAAACACACTTCCTTTAACCTGCTTTCATGTAATTCAATTACACAGTCATGTTATGTAATGTTGTTAGGCGAAATGCACACACGTTCTGAGGTGTGACGTTGATGCAGACGACATGTTTGATGATTTATTAGATTTATATGAGATATACTGCATGTGCATTTGGGTTTGACTAATGCTTTCACACATTTGGAAAGAGGGGGTTAATTGACAAAAATTGGAAGAGGAGGAAGACAAGTGAGATGTACAGAAGTGTCCTTAGGTAAAACTGACTAGATCAAAGTCCCTTTTAAATCTTGAAGTCATGCGTTTCTTAATTACATAAAATGATGTTGCTAGATGTGTCCTACATCTCTGATGCATTAAAATCTAAAAGGATGCATTTTAGTGCAAAGAATAAAATAAGCTTAAATAAAAATTAACATAGCCAGTGAACATAAGGTCCCCATCACTGCAAAATGCTCCTTTTGCTACAATAAGAATAATCCTTGCTGCTAAGATTTTATTTTAACTATCAAGGCTGCGCATGGCTTATTTTTGAATACATTTAGTTTGCAGCTGTCAAAAATAATCAAGTCTGAAAGATGCTATATTCACTTATGTTGAGGATAACCGCTGATGCTTAACTGTTTTTTAGGATACACCATATTGAAATAGAAATAGAAATACATATTTGTTTATGTATACCAGTGTGTCATAATGATGTGACTTAGGCTGTACCTGTCTTGGGATTTTGAGAGTCGAGTTGCATTTGGCTTATCAGTGCGAAATTTTACTAACTTTATTCATTCCCTTCTTTAAGTTTAGCGTTACACTGACTCCTACATGAGCCTTCTGGAGTCAAATGTTTAAACTATAAATTTCTTATTTTAATGCCTATCCTTGTCAATTGAGATGTGAAAACATCAGTTTTCCATATAGCCAGAAAGAGTGTAAGTGCCCATCCTCCTCATTGTTCAGTAATAAAATCCCTGCAAACTATAGAGCGTTTCTCTTGTTTTGTGTCCCTGCTCCAACAAACCTTATTCAATTGAACAGGTTGTTATCAGGCTTCAGCAGAACTTGATGACTAGCTGATCATTTGAAAATAGATGTGGTGAAGGAAGAAAGCATCTTCAAAAACACCATATGAACAGCACGAAATTGCAAATCCAAGAAGTTGAGGCACACCCAATAATTCACCCTCATTGTTATACTGTGAATGCTGTCAACTAAATGCTAGAGCATCTCTCAATATTACACAATACAATTCGACAGCACCAATGACTGCAGTTTCCAAAATGTCTCTTTAGAATAGTTTCAACAAATCTGAAAATTTTACTCAAGAAAGGTAGGATTTATCCATGTGTTCGAGCTAGGTGAACCTAATAAAGTAGGATACAGAATGTGATCATGGTAAATCCTCCAGTAGTTTTTTCAATTTCAACTTCCAGGAAAAGAAATTTAATTTGCCCTGCCCATGCCATGCAGGCTGATGAAATTCTCAAGCTTTTTAATCCCTTAAACAGTAACTTCTGTTTTTATACCAATATCTTGGATTCCCTCAGAAGGAGGCTATGACAGCAGTCTTTGTAACCTTCACTCGTGCCTATTTGGGGCTTTTGGATGTGGTAAGATCACACATTGTACCACTTATTTAATTTCTAGCACACTGAATCCTTAACAGGTCTGGCAGTGTTATGTTGCAGCAGCAGGTCAGTAATATATATTGGGTTTGAGCCATTTATTCATAATACATGTACAGTACATCATTCAGATTTTCTGTTCCTTGACATACTAGAAGCCAACGTGAGATCCAGAGGAATGATGCAATTCGTTCTACTTCCTTTGTCTCTGTCAGGACTCTGGCTGCAACCATACTGTGAATAAGCAGCAGATTCTGAATTAGCCGCAACAAGGTTACTGAATTACATTACAGCTGTGTCCAACACGAAAAACAAACAAACAAAAAAAAAACATAAAGCCTCTGAGCTCTTTCTGTGCAGAATGTATAGTGTATGGCTTGGTGCGTACTGCTGCACTGATACTAATGATGTCTCAAAGTGCAGCATGGAGATGCTGCAGAGTGGGTTGCCATGTGTGCACGAAAGACAGAGCCCTCCCCCTCACGCTACTCTCCTCATGGCCAGATACATTTGATGAAGACTCCCACCCACTCACCAGTGGCCCTGCCAACTTGAGAGAGACATCTAGTGGACCTTAGATGCAACTACAGCCTCACATCCCTGCTGCCCTCACCCTGACCTGCACTTCTTGACACTTAGAGTAATTTATGATGCAAGGCACAAGCATTTTCTAGTGATTATATGAGCATAGTGGGACAGTACACTGGATAGATTTAAGGAGGGGGAGGAAGAGGGAAACAAAGTATTCCCAACCCGGTGATAACAACAAGATCCACAGTAAGCTGTGTTGCATGAGCAGAGAATGATTTCATAGGGATCCATTAGCAAGCTAGTTTTAATCAGTCCTTGCGCTTTTGCTGTATGTGTCTGTTCCCCTCTGCCTTCACATACTCCATTAGACCTCCGAGTTGAATTAATCACACATTTCCATGCTGCCTACATACTCTCCAGGCTGCATAATGCATTCTAATGCAGGTTGTGGGGATTCTATACTGTACTGGCCTGTAGTCTGAAAATCATTTATCATGGCCGTGCAGACAAACTGCTGCTGTAAAGATCATTCGGCATTCCACAGCACATCTCTCCTTCTCTCGTCAATCCTGCCCATTACTTTCACTCCATCCATCCCTCAAGTACACCTCACTCCCTCCAACCATGAGAGCGATCCCTCCTGCCCCTCATGTTCTGTCTATTTTTAATTACCTGTCAGAGACCCCTTGCTTTCTAGATCTCTGCCATGACTCATTCACTTCAAACTAGCCAGGAGTCTAACACGAGAATACACTGAAGAGAGAATCACAGTGAGGCAGACAGTGACAGGACAGGTGCATTATAGGAGGGACCCATTACAACAATATATATATCATATCTATCATATATATATATACATATATCTTTTTTTAATTAAAAGATTCAGTAACAACCATGCAATAATGTGGAAATGCCTTAACCCAGTAGGAAGGAAAACAATAAAATGAAAAGATAAGATATAATGTCTGTAAAGCACGTGTTTCAATGACAAAGAAACGCATGTTTTGTTACATCACAACTTGCAACTGCTACCAATAAGACTCTGATTCTCAGTTCATCATTTTCGTAGCACTCATTTGTTCAGGATTACCTTTCCCCAAACCACTTTGTGTCTCTGCTCTGGTGTACAGGGTGTCATGGTCAAGTTAAATATAGAGCCTGACTTCTAGTGAAACAGTCTAATTTGTCAGTTTGTCTGTCAACACGTCTTGTTGCTCTGTTTAACTCCAACAAAAAAAAGGAAACCCTCTGATAGAGGAAGCTCTGACTTTTTCATTGTCATTTCCTGTTGTGTTCGATGAGTTTGTGTGTTTTATTGTGTGTTTGTGGGGTAGAGAGATCCTGTTCCTCTTTGCCTCTGTCGCAGTCAGTCTTGCATTCACTCCAACTTTCAACAGGACCGTGAGGGAGCAGAGAGAAAACAAGGAGATTTTGTGTGTTTGTGTACATGTGTGTGAGTGTGTGTTTTGGAGAGAGGTGAAGCCACAGGGGTGCAGCGTGTGTCCTGACACTGTTGATGGCTGCCGTGCATCACAATGCGTCGTGCTTTCAGTATATTCAGAGGTTACAGGAGAGCCAGCGAGGATGATGACGATGTGTTTGTGTGCAGCTTTGGATTCAAGGTGACACAACAGATAAGAACCTGAATGATGGACATGAAAATCTGTGAATTTGTCTAAAAAAAGTCATTAAGTGATTTTTCTTGTATGGTGTCAGGGATCTTTGCATTCTTTTACTCATATTAATACTGAAGAGAGGTTGTCTGCTTTACCAACAGATGAATTTCATGTTGTGTTACAGTTAATTTTGTCTTTTTCATCAATCTGTCCATTTATATTTTGAGAACCTTCCATCAGATGCTGGCAGGCATTGCCAGCTTTGTTCTGTTTAAGCTCTTAAATGAATTCCAAGTAGCACTTTTAAGGTTAACAGAAAAGTTTGCCTGTCTGAAACTAGCAGAACCTTTGTGACTGCAGTCTGCCAAAGAAACGCTTGATGTCGAGATCAATTGAACATTTTCTGTAGAAAATAGCCTTTGCTTTCTTTAGACGTGTGTTGGACTTCTTTTTCAGCATATGGTGCATGTTGCAACCGGGCTTTTCTGTCTGATACAGAGTGGTCCATATTTGCACGAAGCGCCCATTGTCTCATGACATTACTTCTACTTTAAGTTTGCTGCTCAGCTTTAAGGGTTAGTCATCCATTTTCTATTTGAAGAGTTTTTAAAGGTTTAGTGCAAAAAAAAAAAAAACGATTAGTCTGACTCACTCGTTATTGTGGTTATAAGCCCGCCATTGGGTAACTGTTTCAGTTGGCATCCTACTTCCCTTTTGCTATCTATGCATAATTCTCTTGCAAAGGCATCATTGCTGCATCTTTGCCTCAGTGCCACCAAAGATGGTTGTGATTGGTTTCCCCTTAGTATACTAATAATAGGTGCAGCAAGATTTTATCCAGCAATGACATAGTTCTGTGGAGATGAGCTGGTTATGTGATAGCTTGTATCCAAGTTTTTTTTGATGCTGGTACCAACGAACCCTAACTGGGTCAAAGTTTTGTCTGGTTTTAGTCTGTTGATGATATTCTTGCATTTGTAAATTATAACTAAAATTAAATACAATGAAGGCTGATGAGAATTTCATAGGTTTTGCAGGTACTATGTTATAAACAAAAGTATCAGACAAATTGATGCTTTGATCTGATGGTCACTATAAGTATTGGACCATTTGGCAGACAGGCTGAAGTTTATATCCCTTTAGCTACACTGCTAACATGGTTAAAATAAATAGCAGCTGATGTAATGATGATATTGTTATCAGACTCTCCATATTGATATTGGTCAGATTTTATTTAGCACCCTTAAATTAAAAGTTTGAGGAAATCTGAGATTTACAGATTTTACACTATCACTCATTTAAAGAAGCTTGCAGAAACAGTTGAATATTCACTTATGTGGTTCTGGAGGGAGCTTTGAAAAGCCCAAGATATGACCTTGGAGGGTAGAGTTTTTTTGTTTGTGTTTGGGTTCAGCCTGCAGCATAATTTGTAAAGTCTGGTATTCTGATTTGTGTCAGACCATTCATACCCAAACCACATCTATGCAACAGAAGTGACCCTTCTTTCAGCTGTGAGTTCCTAGCTTTTACTTGGCTGTCTGGAGTCTTTATCCTCTCTCCTGCTTGGAATGACCCCTTTCTGTATCATATCCACATTGTTTGTGTTGCCTTTATGCAAATTTTCTGCCTGCATACTTTCTGTGACTATCACCACACAACTTGTATTCTCATATAGCACAACCATATGACTGTTAAATGATAAGGACATGTGCAGTATATAAGTCATCAGTCAAAACGGACGTTACAGCCCTTTAATTACTTCTTAACCGGATGCAGTTGGTTTGTCTGGTCTGAGTGGAATTGAAATAGGTTTGACCCCAGCCTCACTCTCAGGCCTCACTCAATCATCTGCCTTTAAACTTGTTTATTTCTACATTATTCCCTAAAAACCCAATTAAAGCTGCAGCACACTGGCTCCATTCTAGTTGTGACTGATGAGTCTGAACCTGAGTTCAGACAAACCACCATCTCTCAGCTCAGTGTCGGACTGAATGGAGGAACAGCGGGTGAACCTAACTGAAAACAGCAGGACATCGCTGAAACCTTTCCTCTGCTCCCGCGTGTGTGCAGGATATTAAATAATAATTTATGTGAAAAATATTCCGGTTATTCCAAGACCGGCAGGAAGTCCCATCTGTGTCTTGAAACTGGTTCAAGTCCTCTGACTGAAGTGCATTTCTCTCCACATTCCTAACCCGTAACAAACAGAGGGGAGAAGTGTGATGCTGGCACAGCCACTGATATCAGATTTGTTTTTTGGTTGAGCATTTATCTGCTCTATGTTTTACAGAATGTTTAGTACCAGATCTCCTCTAGCGAGACACTAGGCTGCCATCAGGCTCCAAAACTCCAAAATATTATTCAGGAGCATTCTGAATGGCATTTAATCATCTGAGCCGTAGCCAGTGAAACCTGTCTTTGTGGTTTTTATGAAGTGACCTTCAGATAGGGGTGGGCGATATATCGAATATACTCGATGTATCGATTTATAAATCTGATGAGATGTATGAAATGATTATATCGCGACTATATATGACTATTAAGCCATCGGCATGTAATTCTCTTTGAGTTTTGCCTCTTTCACTCTCTCCTAGCGCTCCTCTCACAGCACGCAGCACACTCCCCTGCCCATCCAGTAAACTTCCCTTCGGGTTCCCTTTGTATCAGGTGAGGAGGCAAGAGAGTATTCGAAAAAAAGTGAAGAGCCTCAGCGAGTTATACAGTCAATGGTTAAGAGTAAGGGACGTTAATTGAAGATGGAGACGGACAACTTGGTTCCGAGGAAAAACACGTTCCCACTCCTCCTGTGATGTGACTGTTACTGTTATTTATTTATTTTTATTTGTTAAAATCCTGTGAATGCAGCAGCCTGGTTTTAAATACCATAATTCAAAGGGTTGAATTTAACATTTATATAGTGATTTATAGGAGAAATCAAAAAGTCGAGATATATATTGTGTATCGCGATATAGCCTAAAAATATCAAGATATTGTTTTTAGACCATATTGTGCAGCCCTACCTTCAGATGATGCCAAGTTTTTGAAAATTGCCTTTAAAACTGTCTTTGAAGTCTGCTACGCTGACGCTGAAGGTCAATGGTTCAGTCACTCAGAAAAGAAATTTGTTGTCAGTTCAGTCAATTATGTTCAGAAATTGCCTCCTGAAATTAAAACATGAGATAATTTGAGAGCATTTTGATCTGTGGTTCCAGCATAAAGCTTGTTGTTTAATAACTATTAGTTTTCTTCTTAATTACTTTCTCTTGCATTTTTCATACGCACTTTGTCAGCACCAGCCCTTGCTCAGATTGTAGACTGCTGTATCTTATCTCCCCTTCCACTTCCTCTTTAGCGTGTTCCTCTACTCTTATCTTCTCTATTTTAAACAAACCTTTTTTATGCAATTCTAAGCATTATTTATGGCAGAGCGGTTGCTACCAACACTGCTTGTTCTGTCTTGAAGTTGTCAAGTGCAGCTCTTGCGACATGCATCCTGGCAAAATACTTAATCTGCTAACAGTTCACTCATTTTAAATATCAGCTTCAGTCCTACTTTTGCACTTAAACTCATCCTGAAGGATCGATGCTTTGGGAAAGTTTAACCTGAACATCTGTAATGTCATGTTTTGAATGATGGTGGCAATATTGAAAATTGTAGTCTCTTCATTGATTGATTTCAATTGAAGATATCAACACAGAGTTATCCAGCAAAACGGTGGAGCTCAGGATCACTGTCATAAAAGATAAAATGGTTTCTGTTCTGCGTGCAGATGGTTGAGACTTGAGCTCTAAAGTCTTCTCTGTGCATACTATGAACTGTTTGTGGAGTGTTTTGGTATCTAATAAGCAACCAAACCCATGCTTTTGCTCTACACATCTCCACATCTTATTTCTTTGTCACTGTTTGGCATGGGACCTGTTTTTGGTCTGAACATTTAGCTTCTCTCCATTGATTACATGACACGTATAGGAATGATTTTAGAGTTTAACTCCTTGGATTAAAGAAACACATTCCCAAGCTTTTCTTGACTTAAAAGTTAATTTTCCCTTTGACATTTAAGAGTAGCCTACTTTAATAAAGCCAGTGATTTCTATATGTTAAGGCCAAGCTGAAAACTGAAGGTAATGACAAACTGACTTTTGCTGTGTCAAATCAATGGCCAGCTTTGAAAA
>JAPZDZ010000013.1:18935421-18958854 GCA_029783805.1 Acanthurus tennentii | reverse complement strand
TATACACAAGTGGACGACTCTAAGTAAGTCTACTTGTGATCTGATCTTACTTTTCTGCCATACAAGCCATTAAACACAAATATCTTTCCATTTGCAGAGACCAAACTGGTTGTATTTAACCAGCAGACCAACAATAGCAGCCAACAAATTAGAACAAACTGACATGTTTTCTACGCAGAGAAAGGAAAAACTTGATGCATAACATCAAGGTGTAAAAAAATTACAAGAGAGCCCAAATAAAAAGGAATATGCCGTAGAAAGCATTTCAGAAAGTTTATAAAGTTTATCCTAATGCATCAACTTACAAAACTGCATGAGCATAAAGTCTGGTGGTGACAAACAAATAGTCTGTATTAGCTGTTGTTTGCATCCAACAGACCTCTCTCTGTGTCACAGCACAACCACACTGTGTAACATGACTGAACTTTTCAATGGAAACAACCTTGATGCCACATGAAGTTGGTTGCTGTGGTATTGTCTTAGTCTGTTAAGCCATTCATTGTGGGCATTGCTTCTGGTTGTTCATTTCTTCACCTCCAAACAACAAACAAACTGCTGCTGTGGGAATATGTTATGTGCCTGTGTGCAAGAGTCAGCTTATAACCTCTGAGAGACTGACTATTGTTTAAACCATCTGGCTATTTGTCTCAGAATTATGGTTTCAAGCTCCTAGGCTCTGGAGGACTCAATTTTTCAAAATAGGGAGTTCTCCTGTGAGTCAACAGCTGAGAGAGAGGAGGAAGATGTCTGATGATTAGAATGGTGACAATGAAAAGAAGAAGTTAAGCTGTTTTTGTCTGATTTTCATCAGAAAATCAAGAGGAAGTCACAGATGAGGATGCAACTCAGTGTCTGTCTCAAAGCAGGAGCATTGTGTCTCTATTGACCAGAAGAAAAAGAATATTTTGTTTGGTTACAGCAGAAATGCTGTTTTTTTGACTGTCTTTAAAAGACATCACTCAGTAAATGACTCAAAGGCAGTGAGATAAAGGCCTTATAGCACACAGGCCCTGTGAGGACAAAAAGGTGAACATTTAAAGGAGTGTAAAGAGATGTCACGCCTTTTTATGGGCTTATCCACTGACCTCCAGCAGCCAATCAGGCGGCAGCTTTCAGAGACGACATTTGAAGGTCCAGGCTCCTCTGAGGAGGACGGGAAAATGGGATTACACAGCACACACACATGCACACGCACACCCAGTGGAGACACTGGAGAGAGAAGAAATGGATATTTGCGTGTGTGTTCATGTATGTTTTCCCGTGTGTGTGTGGGAGGACCAAAGCATACAAGAGTGGGTAGTTGGGTGGACGTGTGTTACTTACAACATAGTGCAGTGTGCATGTGTTTGTGCGCAGGCAGGTGGGTGGTAGCTTTTCAAAGAGCAGACCATTTAATTGAATTCTGTGCAGCTCCTTGTTATTCTAGTCATGACTGAGAACCGCTCAATGTTGTCCCAGCAGTGTGGGAGGGCCGGCCGTACCTGCAAACTCTGCCTGGTTTGCACTCGGGATTTGTGTGTGTGCCTGTGTTTGTGTGTGTGTGTGTGTATGTGTGTGTGTGTGTGTGTGTGAAGCCAGAGGTTGTGAGGTGATTGTGGTTGCGCTGGTGTTTTTCTAGCGCAACTCGAGTCCCGATGTGGTAACGAGGAGGGGAAGTGGTGAAAGTCAGCCCTGAACCTCACCCTGAAAAGAAAGCATGAAACTGCCAGAACATTAATACTAAATATATGTGCATGTGTGTATGTGTGTGTGTGTGTGACGAGGAGACTGAAAGTGAGAGAATGTCTGCATGTAAAACTATTAACTCATTGTCCTCATTACAAAGCAACCAAAACTACACAAAAGAGGACAAAATCACAGTCACCAACAAATTCACTCCAGCAATAGAGAAGATAGGCTGTCTAATAAAATGAATTGAGTCTCTAAGCAATTACAAGCTTAAACGATGATGCATAAATTTCATTTATAGATAGATTTCACCAGGGCTTATCTCTGAGAAACACTGTAATAGGATTCAGCTGCAAGGCAAAGGAAGTAAGATGTGTGTACTGGTGTATGTGTGTAAGCACCAGGGAGAGAAGAAGCTTTTTTTTTGCGATTGAAGTGATTGGTAAAAGGTGACGAGGATTCAGGATAATGACTCCTTGCAAAACAAGGACACCTAAAACCTTAGTAGATGTCAACATGGTTAACGATTGGTTTCATATTACTGTAGCTGAAGGGTAATTCTCCCGGGAGATGTTTAAGGTATGAGCTAAATACAGCACAATGACAATCCAATCAACCTTTTGCTGCACACATAGACACATAGAGGTGTTCTTACTGACCTCCTCAATTGTTAACCCTAAAGTCATTTGACTGCTGCAGTTGGACACACATATGTGTTTTGTGTTTGAATGCATTTATTGCAGATTGTTAATTCAAATCAACAAGAAACAGTATAATGAAATGTAAGGAGTTGCTGTTCAGAAGTTGTAGCAGCTTAAAAATCTGCATTACTTTGTGCAATTTGCCTTAAGCAACCCTAATATGTACTATGTGTACTCTATGTGTACTAAATGATGTGTTACTGTATGTTTTTTATACACTTAGCTACAGAGAGAGAGGCACAGAGAGGCAACACTTTTGCTCTGTGGTTGAACTTAAGATTTAAGACCTTATCTGTGCACATAAAAGGCTTATTTCTCTTAAAACTTGATTACAAATTTGTTTAAAACTGTGTAAGTGAGCACTTTCTCTTTTGCTTAAACAGTCTATTCACCTGGCAGGTTTGACATATCAGGATGCTGATGTAACAACATAAAAATAGTACATCCGGACCTTGGGCTGCTTTCATTAAAATGATACTCTAAAATGCATTTTTGCACACAAAGCCACAGGTGTTGTAAGTTTTGTTTTGAGGGAGCATGCAACCAGCATGTTAACTGCAGGAATATCTATCAGAGCTGTTGTCCTAGAATTGTATGATCATTTCACCATAAGCTCTCTCCAATACTGTTTCTTAGAATTTGAACAACCACAGACCGAATGCTACCACGCCAGCCCAGGACCTCCACATCCTGCAAGATTCATCTGAGACCATCCAGTTGGACAGCTGATGCAACAGTTGGTTTACCTAACCAAGGAATTTCTGCATAAATAGTCCTCAGGCCTGCTGTCCTCATCATGGTTTGACCTTACTGCAGTTTATGGTCATAACAAACTTGAGTGGCCAAATACTCGTCTATGATGGGGTCAGGCGTGTTGAAGAAGTGTTAACTGAAAGGCTGAATCCTGGTTTTTAATGTACCAGGCAGATGGCAATCAATGTGCATGACCTTAGGCAGGTAAGCAATTTCCTAATGTCAGTATTGTAAACAAAGAGCCCCCTGGTGTTGGTGGGGTTATGTCATGGGCAGGTAAGCCACAGAAAAAGAGATATTAGTGCCCTTGTTTAGTGGCAATTTAAATGCATGCATTTCAAGATCCTGAGCCCTATAGTTATGCTGTTTATCCACCACCATCACCTCATGTTGCAGCATGATCATTCTTGGCCCTAAGTTGCAAGAGTCTGTACACAATTTCTGCCAATATCAAGCGACTTTGCATTGCCATTAATAAAGAGTTGACACACAGTCAACAACCAATGCAACTGTAGAGAGAGAAGTGTTGTACTGCATAGTACAAATGGTAATCACACCAGAAGCCACCTGGTGCATTGCCACAATCTCAATATGATTCTTTTTTGTTATATTGTGTTGCATAACATTATGACGCATATTACAACATGAAGCATGATATACAGTTATGTAATTATTTAAGTTATGCAATACTTGATGTTATGTTAATGTACACATGCATATCATGCAAACTTGTGCATGTGCTTTACAATATGCCAATCACATTGCTATGAATTTCTCACCAATGTGGTTGCTTTTATCATTTATACATATTAATAATCAAATCAGAGAATCAGATTGATAGATAATCAACTAATTGTCGTGAAGAATTGTCAATTTTTGAACTACCCACAGGATATTTAATATATAAAATTGTAAGCCTCAATCAATTATTAAAAAATTGAAATTTTAATATCCACACAACAGTTAAATGTTAATTCACCATGGAGAATGAAGTGCAAATTGTTTCTAAGTTATATTTATATAGTGACTTGAATATGTAAGAATTTCGTTGACAGGTCAATTGGTCTGTAAAGACCAGGAATATGTTTACAATGTTTTTCAGTATGTCTCACAGGTTAGAGGTGAATAAATTGATTTTCAGTTACATATGAGCCTATGCTGACCACTGTGTTAAAAATGGAGTTCTGAAACAGCAATTTGTCACATGAAGTGGCATATTAACCTGCCCCTTTACACATATACACACAGTTACACACACAATGTCTCTGTGTACGTTCTGCTATTTAGTGGTTGAGTAAATGAACATGATATTTAAGTGACTGCTATTTCCTGAGCGCAGGCTTTTCTTTCCTCCTCCTCCTCCTCCTGGCTTTTCTCTAAATTTCCCTGGGGAGCTTCAGCCCCCTGGGTTTGGCTCTGTGTCAGAGTCCCGGCAGCCATGATACTTCATCAGGCTTTTGCACCATTATTGGCAAGAGCACTCCATATCCTCTTAGCAGTTATAGCTTTTCAATTTTCCTTTGAAATGCTGAGCCCAGCAGAACATATGGCAATATCTTAGCTTTAAGTCCTGGATTGGAGTGAAAGCCTGTAAAACAGCCCTGCATCCTGAACATGCAGCCACAGGCTACACACGCTTTGACCTTTTTGGAGTTTCCAAGTGATGCCTCTGCGCTGCTGTGACCACTTTTAAAGACATTTATAATAGGCACAATTACAAGATGCTGTTGGAACAGTTTGAGACAGTAATGTTATGGCGTGAGCTGTCCTATAAAGCATTATTCCACTACCAACCCCCTCTTTCAAGTGTCTCTGGGGACCCGTTTAACATGATGGCAGGGTCAAACCCTATCTGTCACACAGTCCCCCAACACACACATATAAACACCTCTTACTGTAGGCTTAGGTAGTTACAGTTGTACCATTACATAAAATGATCCCACTTCATCCACAGACAAAGGAAGGCTGCGGCAGATTGAATCCCATCCCACTCCACCTGTCTTCCCTTCAAACAAAGACACCAACTCAGCAGCACCTCCCTCAAACTTACAGACTCTTTCCCGAAAATGCCCCCAAAAACCATCCTTTGGATGGAGATAAGTGTTTCTGGGAAGACACAAAAAATAGAGAGAGAGAGTGAGAGAGAACTATCAAATATGTTCACTAGCTATTGTATCATTTTCAACTCCTCAACAGACTATGGATTTTTAGTCCATTCCATTACTAATTCATGCTGGTGGAAGGGCTGGGGGTGAGGGGGACAGGAGGGGGGTACGACCCTCCTGGAAACCTAATCTGGATCAATAGGGTTGACCTTGGGCAGGGCTGCTAACAGGCAGACCGGTCTGAGAGGGAGGGTAGTCACTGATCACTGAGAGGTTTGAGGTCCTTTATTCATTTATTATAATAAAATAGATGAGTTAAAAGTGTCACTTAACATTTCTGGAAATGAATTTGCACTTGTATTTGCTTATTGAGTGTTAGATTGATTTACCTCTAGCTACAGCCAGCAGCTGGTTAGCTTTGCTTAGCAGCTCAACCACTAGCTTAGCTAACCAGCTGCTGGAAACAGCTCCCATGGCCCCATCCAGAAATAAAAAAGATTTATAGGGGGTAACATGCCAGACTAGTTCTTAGCCAGGTGCAGTCACTTCCTGGAGTCTCTCCCCTGCTTCCAGTCTTTATGCTAAGCTTAGCTAGTTTCACATTTAGAATAGCCTCCTATTGTTCTTACAGCAAAGAAGCCTTTTTTTCAAAATGTGAAACTTTTTCTTTGAGCCTTCCTTATTTCAGTATTGATAGGGGCCTCACAGATCCTACTTTCCTTCTTCTAACCTTTTCAAAAAACTAAATATAGAAAATTCTAAATTATAACCCTTTGTCACACACTTGGGTCGCAATTTTGTTGCAATAGCGTAGAAGCTTAAATAGAGCAGCAGTACACAAAGTATTCAATCCTTTATATTATAAGGGCTATGCATGGACACAGATATATTCCTTTTCTTATCAAAAAGTAATCCAAAAAAGCATTTGCAGTTTGTTATCTTGCAGTCACTTCACTTATGTTTGGGGAGGTCAGTTATAGAGCTCATACAAGTTTAACTTCTATAGAATGTGTAAATGCTACTAATTCATGATTCAAAGCTGGTCCCTCTAAGACACATTGTTTCAAAGTTATATTTTTGAATAGAATTCTTGAAATGAGAATAATTCATGAGGAAAGAGGCTGTTAAAACAATGTTTAGTTTGCAGTTGAGTAAATTAGGGTATAAAAGTTAGATCATTTTTTAAATATTTTTCACTTCTTTTTCTGTTGTTGTAATCGTCCCTTACAGGATTTTTTTTAAATGTAGTGTAACCATAAATATTTTGGTGTAAGCAAAAAGTTAACAAAAAAATATCATAACAAACCAAGCAGCTTGTAATTGATGTATTTTATTGTGAGATGGGGAGTCATAAAAAAATAAACAAAAAAGAAAACAAACAAAAACAATCACTATAAAAAAAGATGAGGGTGTTAAAAGGGGAGGGCCATATAAAAGTGGGCGTGGTTTGGACACTGACATGAAATAACAAATTGGCACAAATAAAAACATAAAAACATACGTCAATATTATTTTGGCTTGGCAAAAAGGACAGTTTGTGTGGTTAAGGATAATCCTTCGATATAACAGCACACACTCATGCTATTAGACATACCATTAGTTTTCAAAAGTTCAGTAGCTTCATATTAGAGAGGGGAAAGAAAACTAAACTAACATGAGAATGGATGCAGAGAGGTCACAGATTCCAATTTTCAGGCTTTCAGGGTGCGAGTTTCTTTTTTCCCAAGGAAAAACATCATCTTGTTTGTTCGAAAAACATACTTCAGTATTCTGGAGTCTCATTTTTCCAGGCTTGTAGTTATTTGCCTTTGAATCTTTTTCCATACTAAAATATATTATCGTATTAATACAAACTACAGTATTGTACACTACATAGTGTAATAAATAACCACAAAGAAATATAAAAAATAAGACACATAAATATAAAAGTTCTCTATGACTAAACAGACATACCCATCTCCTTGGGGGTGGGGATAATACTGCCATTGCTGAAAACATACAGTACACACACTGAAACAGAATATACAACAACATAAGAGACAAAAAAATAATACTGAAAGGTAAAAACATTGTTGAATTAAACTCCTGGGATTCATATTTGCCTACATTTTGTTACCTGAAGAGACATCTGAGAGTTTCATGGTGTGTTAAACAAGTGCACTGAATAAGCTTCGAAAAGGCAGGACACAGTTAACAATTAGAAATCATACTTCATCATCATCCATAGAAAACATGTGCATTGTAATTTCTTTAAGCCATTTAGATTAGAAATGAAAGCAACTTATCTAAAATCTATGATACATGTATATGTGGTAGGCTAAACTCTACTCTTATCAGGTGTGGTGGTGAGCCAAAGTCAACAGTATTCCGGCATGTTTGTTGATCTGGGACCCGGCAATACCTGATCATAGCTGCTAGGCTTCAACAGCAATATTCAATGGCACTTCTGATATGCATGTTTCTCTTGTTTAAGTTTGATTTCCTTCTTTCTTTCTTTTTTTGCATATGGCTCGGAGTAGGGGGTAGGTATAGGGAGGGTCAGACAGTTTTTTATGTCCCCTTTCTGCTTGCTCTGATTATTTAGAGCAATGGTTCAACCTTCTGGGAAAATATGCTTAGCTGCTTCCTTGCTGGGAGTTAAATGAAAAGTTCAATTCCACTTTTGCATTTAGTAATAAGAAGCTACAGCCAGGAGATGGTTAGCTTCGCATAACAATAAATACTATGAGGGAAAACAGCTACCCTGGCACTGTCTGAAAATCAAAAATAGTCTGGCATGCATTACCACAACCTTCTAGACCAGAGTGTGGAGCAGTAGATAAGCGGGAAATAATTGCTAGCTTAAGCAGCTATAAATTTAGCTGCTGCTTCCCCAGGTCTTCATGCTATGCTATGCTAAGCTAAGCTAAGTGGCTGCTGGTTGTATATCTAACACACACATATGAGAGTGGTATTGACTTTCTCATTAAACTCTCCCCATGAAAAGATTTAAGCATACAACCAAAAATGTCAAATTTATCCCATAAAACACTGACTTGTAAAGAAACTTTGAAAACACTGTGTCTAAATGGAACTAAATGACTTGAAAGATCCATCTGTTCTCCATTGCTTTTCTTCTTAAGGCTCACAATCCAATCAAAAGAACATCTGAAAGACATGTTATGCTAGCGTCTGCTAGCGTGATGGCGTGGTACATCTAGTGCGGTAATACTGAAGGGTAGATAACACAACTCAACTGTTCAATCCATAGGTAAACCAAGCCACTTGTAGTGCACAGGATTTTTCTTATTTTCCTTCCAACTTAATAAAATACTGATTTTTTTTTGTTCATTGGCAATAAAAAGGTATAGAAATATCTCCCAACTGTACAGCTTTTAAAGGTTAAAATATGAGTGATAAAATTAGTAACACTGATAAAAAGAAACGACCCAAGGATGTTTTAGTAATAAAACATTATCTAAAACGTGTCGGCTCTAGCTTCCAAAGTCTGTATAATGCATTTCCTTCGTTTGTTAAAATTTGTGTTCGTCTTCATCCTTTTACTTACAAATGGATTTTTCTAACAGTGAGAAATTGTTCTCCTGTGGAAAAGTCACTAGTATTTTTTCAGGCACACCTGGATTTCTACACAGTAGTGAACTGAAACAAACTGTCAGAGTGAGCAGACATCATCTCCTGTGTTCTTCCTCTGCGTTGGGAGAGGAGGAATCTGATTGTGTCTCATGGAGAAGTCTGATTCCTCTTTTAGTCAGTATCTCCTTTCACCTGCAGCATCTGCTTCTAGTCTTCAAAAACCGTGTTCCTGTTTGTTTCGTGTCCACTCTCCTCTGTGACCTCCCCCTCTGCTTTCCTCTCTTCCGTCACCCCTTCTTCTGTATCCATCGCCTCTTCTTCCTCCATCATGACCTTCTCTCCTTCCTGAATGCTCCCGAGGACCTCCTCCTGCCTTGTGTCCGCCTCCTCTTCTTGCTCTTTCCCCTCTATCTCTGTCTTCTCCTTCTTGCCATCTTCGTTCACCAATACTCTCTCTATCTCTTCCTCATTCCTCTCTTCCTCCTCCTCCTCATCCCCTCCCTCATCACCTATCTGCACCACTTGGATGTCGTCCATGTCCACCACACCTTCCTCCTCCTCCTCCTCCTCTTCCTCGCTCTCCTCATCCTCTCTGGTGCTGCTGCCTCGCTCGTCCGAGTCCAGCTGGGAGGGGGCCAGGTGCCGCCTCTGCACCCGGCTCAGGGCCTCCATCTCGGCCTGGGTCTCGACATCCTCCTCGGGGCTCTCGCGGCCTCCGCCTTGGCTTTGCGTCTCCTTCTTGCAGTAGGAGTAACGGTGGTTCATGTGCTGCGAGTAGGAGCCCGAGTGGGAGAAGCGCTTGCCGCACTTGTCGCACTGGTATGGCTTCTCCCCCGAGTGGAGCCGCATGTGTTCAATCAAGTGGTGTTTGTGTTTGAAGGCCTTGCTGCAGATGCCGCACTCGTGAGGTCGCTTTCCTGCAGAGCAAGAGAACATAAATACATATCATCATCTCTTTTAAGGAAAAATGGAAATGCTGTTAAATAACAAAAAGCCTTGGAGGAAAAAAAAAAGCAGTGCGGTTTAAATGCAGTAGAGCACCTCAACATTGTTTCGTGAGATCGAGTAGCCCATAACAGTATCTATCATGAACGTATCCAAGGAGAACATTGCAAAACAGTACAACAAAATCACAACAATTGTGCTCGCAACCTTCAAGAAAAGCTTATCCAGGCGGGGAACAGCTAGTTTAACCTAGGATGAGGTCATTTGGAGAAGAAAACTATGGTTGCAAGCCAGGTATCAGAGCAATAAAGAAAAAAAAAAGAAAAACTAAAACGCCTCTGAGAGGTTTGACCTGCACTTGGCCATGAAATCACCATCTTCGAGCAGTCCAAATCACTACCAGAGCTCCGTTCTTGCAACATTTGGTGCTTCACATGAGAAGCTGGCAGTGCAGAGGTGGGGAGTTGGCGGAAAGAAAGTCTCAGACCTCTTCTGTGCATGTTGAGTAATACCTGCTGGAATGGAGGTGTCCACCCTTCTTTACGCTACAGCTCAAAATCCCCCTTTCGCTCGCACTCTGACTCATCTTTCCCAGGACCCATCAGTGAGTGATGGTGAGTCCTCCTGTGATTTTTGGCTCTGTTCGGGGTGTAAGCATGGAAAGCACATGAGACTATTTACCTGTGTGTTCGTATTTGTGTCTCAGCAGTGAGCTGCTCTTCTGGAAGATCTTGTCGCACAGGTCGCAGGCATACATGCCGCTGTCCGTCTTCTTCATTTTCTTCCTCTGAGGGCCTGAGTCTGAGTCATTCTGCTCCTCCATGGTGGACACGCCCTCTGAGCCTGTCTCCTGCTTCTCTTCCTTGAGAGTATGAGAAATCGCAGATGCATTAGTAGGAATTCAGAGTGAGGTTTTTCTGCTTGTTTTATAGCAAAGGGACAATGAATGACTAAGAAAAGCATGAGTACAAGTGAACAATGTGTGTTTGCATTGCAGGAAATGATGCTGTGTCATACACGAGTCATAGCTTTCTCTTGAGATAAAATTAAAATACCTGAAAATATTCAGGTTATGGTGAGCAAAAACATAACCACACTTTTCACTTGTAAGCACACCTACAGTTTCCTGCAGTCCTCAGACTAGTATGGCTCATCCATTGATGCAGTGAAAGAGGATGTGAGGCAATATTAAAGACAGGGCTGTTTTTTATTTTTTTATTTTTTTTACAAGGCAGGTCTATGCCAATCCACTTAACACGAAAGTATTATACAACAACAATAAATCAATGAGGCAGGCAGAGGTGTGCCGTTTAAACTGATTCCTGCAGATCAATAGGAGCTCTGCAGTAAAGTGCAGCCTCATGTCCTCTCAGTGACAGCCAAGGAAGATCACTCACATACCCAGAGAGGAGATCTAGATCCATCATTACGACCCCATTGGGTGTCTCCACAATGAAGCACTATTAAGAGCAATCATTTTTACAAAGCACTGAATTTTGACATTTCTATATATGACTTATTGATTAGATTTTGGATGGTTTCAGACTATCTATCATGTTGTGGTGCTTTAAAACAATAAGAAGTAATGATCTGGACTGAAGGGTGTGATTGATTGTTCCAAAGAGAAAATCTAGCTTGAATCCAATTCACTCCTTCCTCAAAATGGCTGAACACTGAGCCCTCTCTTGGTCTATCTGTTAATCAGTTAGTCTGCAAAATAGGAGTTTTAGAGTCAACACTGTTTAATGCAGCTGACCTCCAGTAAAACTAGAGGTACAAAAAACTTAGGAAGCTAATAACAGGTGAGGAAATTTAAAAATAACTTCCTCCCTTGTATACGCAGGCACCATATTAACTAAGGAGCACTACCAGGATGAATTAAAGTAATAGCTTGACATGGGAAATATGCTTATGAGCTCTCTTGGCAAGAGTAAGAGAAATACCACTCTTAAGCCTGCAGGTACTATTAATGGGAAATGGACTGAATTTATATAGCGCTTTTCTAGTCTTTTGATCACTTAAAGCACTTTCACAATACAAGTCAGCATTCACCCATTGATGCACACATACATTTATACACTATGCGTATACACTAATGACAGAGGCTTGTATGAGGCAAGGAGCAACTTGCTCATCAGGAATACACAGGACACACTCAAACACCGATGGAAGAGCCATCAGGAGTGTGTTTGGATTAAGTGCCTTGCCTGAATATGCTTTGACATGCAGAGAACAGGAACATCTGATTGAACATCGGACCTTCCATTAAGTGGACAACCTGCTCTATCACAGTGACAAACTGGTGACAGAATATTTCAGCACAAAACTGTCCATAAAACCACACTGTGTTGATTTTACACTTCAGGTTTTTTTTAATGAATTAACAACAAGTTCATTATCACATGTTAATTAGTGAGCTTCAGAGGTGCTTGTAGGTGGATTTTGTTTCTTTTGGACAGAGCCAAGCTACTTGGCTGCTAGCCATAGCCTGATATTTAGCATGCAGATATTAGAGTGGTAACAATCTTCTCATCTAATCCCCTGAAAGAAAGCAAATATGCGTATATTAACTGTTATTATATTGTGAGACATAAACGGTTGCTCACCTTCACTCCGTTGAGGTGGATGGTTTCTTGTGTCTCGGTCCCTGCAGGGCTGTTTGCTGTAGTGGTATAAGTGTAAGCCAGCTGAGGGATCAGGATAGTCTGTTTGTTGTTAGTGGCGAGTGCCCTTAGGCATTGCATTGTGGTCACAATGTCGAGAGGTTTGGCACTTGGCTGGCTGGCGTACAGTGCAATGGGGCTGGTGCCCATGGCTGAGAGTGGCGATGCCTCTTTCTTTGTGCAAGTTAAGTTTAGGGGTTCGTCCACATTGGTAGAGGCAGAGGAAGGGGAGGAGTAACTACAGTTTTTAGCCACCATTCTCTCCACTTCCTCTCGGGCTGGCTTTGGCAGCGACAGGTCTAGGGGTCCCTCAGTGCTCTGGGGATGCTGGGCTGGGGCAGGACCTCCAGCTGTCAGGTTTAGTGGTGAGGGGGAGGCCGGGGAGCTGTGCGTGCCATTGGCCTCTGCTGGGGTGGCTTCTGTAGGGCTGTCCTGGGTCATTGAGGGGCTCATGTTGGCCTTGTCTTTCCCTGGGACCAGAGACACCACACTGCTAGCTTCACAGGTGTCCTCTTCCTCTGAGGGAGGTGTTGGGGCACCCAGTGATATTTGACCCTCCTGCATTTTGTCAAACCACTTCTTAACCACATGGATTGGCAGGCTGACTGAATCAGAGATCTTGGCCAGCTCATCCTTGGTGGGCTCTGCATTCAAGGCGAAGTAGGCCTTGAGCAGGGACAGGATGTTTTTGGGCTGGCTGCAGAGTCCTCCCTCTGACAGCAGGGCAGCCACAGCAGACTCAGACTTATCCAGGCCTGCTCCGTTCAGCTTGAGGCCGTCCGACTTGCAGTGCTTGAGGGCATGGAGTGTTTCCAGCCCACCAGGACAGTTATCACACAGGAGACAAGTTTTAGTGGTCTTTTCCTCTTTTTCTTTAGTCTCATTGAGCCTGGAGCCTCTGATGGTAAGATCTTCTGGAAGTTTCTGTGACTTGAAGGTGTCAGTGGTGGTCTGAGCTGGTGAGTTTGGCCCAGGCTCTTTCTTCAGGTTTTGGGCTGTGAGCTGGCCCTGATTGGGGTCCAAACTGTAGTTAATTATGATTTTTGCATTTCCATCCTGACCCACAATAGGCAGACTGATGGCTGAGATGAGTTGCTGCTGTGGGGCATGGAGAGTTCCAGTGGTTAACCCGGAGTTCCCCTGTGCTTGACCTTTGGCATTACTTTCCAGCACCTGGCGAATGACATTGCCATCCACTGCCACCTTGAGAGCATTCTGCAGGTCTGCCAGGTTGATACTGATGGGTGATACCAGCCCCACGGTGGGCAGGACCACGGCCTGCACTGTGCCCTGCAGGGGAGCTGCGGCACCACCGTTGAAAATCCCACCATTCATGGCGGTCACAGTCGGGGATGTTATCACTGTCGGCTTGTACTCGTAGTCCACAGGCTCTGTCTTGATCTGGTTGAGGGGCAGCTGCTCCTGCAGGGGCTTGCTGTGCTCCAGCTTCTCTCTTATCTGTGTGCGGAGGACTGAGGGCGGTGTGGGCAGCACCGGTGATGGACCCTGGGTCTGGGTTTTGGAGTTCCCTAAGCGTTGTCTGCCGTTAACTGAGATGACACTAATGCACTTCTTACTGCTGATGTGGGAGCTGTACGAGCCCGAGTGGGAGAACCGCTTCTTGCAGTTGGAGCACTCATAGGGTTTCTCTCCTGAATAAAACCACAATGTGTATAACAGAGAGAGAGAGAGATAGACAAAAGAAGGGGGGGCTTCCATTAGTGAATGAAGCTAAATGAGCAAGCTAGGCTATGAGCAGCATGGCAGGAAAAAGCTCTAATGCATTTCAATGATGCTTAAACGCTGATGTAATGGCACCATTGGGAAATGCCCTTCTTTAATTGCTGTCCCATAATGCCAAAAGAAACACAATTATGGCACATTAAGGAAGAGCACACAATGGATTGAAACACGATGAAGGATATCTAAATACAGGGAATTGGCTCAAACATAAATATTGTCTCAATGGACACTGAAACATCTGTGGCCAGCTGAGAATCACACTAAAGTTGTGCACACTAGACATTTTCATGTGCGCGCGCACACACATAACACACACACAGAATGCTGCCATGGTGACAGGGGTTGTCCACTCACCGCTGTGGATGCGTAGGTGCTCCTTCAGATGATGCTTGTATTTAAATGCTTTGCCACATTCAGTGCACTTGAATTTACGATTGCCTCCCGACTGTGTGATGTGTCTCTGTCAGACGAGGGGGAGAGGGGTCATTCAGAGAGATACACAATGAAAACACAACCTTTGAACTGCTCCTAATTCATGTCACAATGTCATTAATCAATCGGGGGCAAAAGCTCATGTTTATTTATCATGTTTGGAAGGGAGCTGCTAATGAAACAGGACTAAGCTTCTATGTAGGTTTGCATAATTAAGAATCATTTTGTCAGTGCAGAATTACTGCAGCCTTACACAAGTAATCTGCCACTCAAACCATTCACAACCAATCTAGCTGCTCTGAGTATTTGATGAATAAAATGTGTAGTGTAAATGCTAGAATACTAAATTGAAGCAAGAATTATCTTAAATTACATATACATAGATGCAAAAAACATTCAGAGTGAAAACTGTATTTCTTTACATACGGCTAAGAACAATACAAGTAGAAAAAAAATCATAATTCAAAAAACCTAAGAACATTGTAAGAAAGAAATAAGAGATTTTTTAACCTGATTTCAGATTGTGTTTTATCAGTAACCAGTCCTGATTAGTCTGGTCTGTTGGTTTTTACCTGATCCCGTCCGCTCTTGTGGACCGTCATATGCCTCTCCAGCTGAGCGCGGTATGCAAAGCTGTAGCTGCACTCTGGGCAGTTGAAGCTCTCCTCGGTCTTTTCGTGCCGGTACTTGATGTGCTCCTTCAGGGAGCTGTAACGCTTGTAGCCACGCGCGCAGTACGGGCAGGTGAGCAGCTGAGAGAAGGAATCAGGAGTTCCTGGGTGGGAAAAAAAAAACAGGAGAAGAGACCGTTGTAATGACATATGTTAGAATGAAGGGGGGGGGGGGTGTTAAAAACACATGGTGAACAGGGAGGGCTCTTTGATGTTACACAAGGCCTGTCACAGTAACACTCCTCTGCTATTTCACCAATCTCTGACAGATCCTCCCCTACAGGTAAACAGCACCCAGGTAGCCAAATGGACAAAAGCTGATTAGCGATCCATAGTGAAACCCTGCTGTCTTAATGAAAATAGCACATTGGGTTTCAAATGCAGGAGGGGGATTTTATTTTTCATTTCTTTACTTTTGTGCTTCTTGCTGAAGCAAAGCCGTGTGATTACAGCTTTTACTCTGCTGAAATTCCATCATTTGATTGCCTATTGTGTGTTAGAAGCCTTTTCAAAAACACCCACGCACGTTAGGGAAAGTGAGCTCCGTAAACAACAGCCGCCTGCCTCGATCCAAGCTGGTTAACAGAGGGTCTCAGTTGCTTGGCTCCCACACAGGTAAAGCATTACTTCGTTAACAGGTGATGTATTAAGTTCCCCTGTGAGACAGGTGAGGGCCTCAGGATGGGAATGCACACACATTATCGCCCCGGCTAGTTGTGAGTCAGAGCTCGCACATACGTGACAAATTTACTCAGGTGTTGCTGTTTCTCTTCCTCCCGTCTGCCTCTGCCCCTCCCCTCCTCCCTCTCTTTTTTCCCCCTCTGAGGTAGCAGGTAAAAGCCAAAAACCCGGGGGCAATAAAGGCCCCAGTGCGCTGCACTTAACAAATAGCGTGTGCGTGTAATGATGTCGGAGAGTGGCGTTAATGGGGTGGAGTTAACACCTGAGGTGAGACAGGGAGCAGGTACAGCTATCCCCAGGGGGCGGGTAATTACTGGGTAGGTGCAGTAATAGTGTGAGAGCTCAGTGACTGTGAGCTCTTGGATGGAAATAGCGGTGTGTGTTTCAGTGTGTGCATGATAAAGTCACACAAAATTCTCCTCCTGTGCTGCTGGTAAAGATATTAATGACATTTAAGCAGTGAATGTAAAATGTACATGATGGTTTTCTTGTATGACATGAATGGGCTGTAAATGCCCCATGGTGTTGTCCCGTACCGTTTTCATCATGGACGCTGGCATCAGGGGTCCCCTGACGTTGATGCTCGTCCTCTGGGGCCTCGGGGTAGATAACAGCCGTGTCTCCCTGCTGGAGCATCTCCTCCACTAGGGCGTCTGTGCTCACGTCATCCTCCCCATCTGACACACAATCCTCCTTCACTGTAAAGGGACAAACACAGTGATTAGCATACAAAAAATAAGCAATTGTACTAAGACATTTTATATGTAGGCTGCACATATGAAACCTTCACCTTTGTATTTGAAATGTTAATGTTCAATAATGTCACAGAGGTTGTCATTTAAGCTGAACTGGACCTGAAGTCCAAGCCCTCCATCATGGCATGCTCACCTGAAATAAGGCATGCAGTGCTGGGAGCAAAAAAAACAAACATGCTGAATGCTGTTGTTCAGAATAAAACTAATTAGCATCAAAGGCCACAGGCTCCTGCATGAGCATCATGCTCTTTGTAAGAAGTGAATGACAAGCCTCTATTCACCATGTTAGGTAAGGTACTTGTTGAGACTGTGGCTGATAATTAGAAGATGAATCGCGTCCTGATATATTGCAGTGGATAGGTATCATACGGAAATGGATACATGCACACACACTCTCGCTCTCTCTCTCTCCCTCTCACACAAGCACACACAGCACGTTCTGCTCTCTGGAGTGGCTTGGCCTTCAGACTGTGCTTAATATCTCAGCAAATGAGAGCCTGCATGTGGGAGTTAAGCGCATTTTTCATCCACATCACATCGCTAGCTAGTCTAACGAGCACTAATTACCAAGAAGAAGTGTAACCTGAGGATGGAGTTTAGGATATGCGAAAGCTTCCTTCCCTATTTCCGTCTCCGCTCTCCCAGAGCTTCCTGAAGTGATACCGGAACCTTAGTGTAGTGTGTTGGCGATTAAACCAAGCATTATTCCTCAATGGATATGTTAGTGTGCCTATGTGTATCATTATCCAGAATAATTACAAGGGTGAGCTATCAGCTAAAAGCAAAGTTAGGCTTCTGTGGAAACTGTGCTTGTGTTTATGGGGCAGATGTTTTACAGATTGATTTAAGCACTCTCCCTGCTTAGAGGGGATTTGAGAATTGTGTTTTGTGAATTGTGTGCATGTTGACTGACGGGGGCAGCTGTGCTCTCTCCTCGGAGATGGGAACAGGTGTAGCACTTCATGACTCACCAACACACAGTTAATACCAGTACTCTTAGACACAGCCCTGCCCTGGCTTCCTCTGGTGCACCTCAACAAAGCCGTGAAACAATATAAGCACAGTCATTTGTTGCTATGGTTTTTGAAGACCATTTGAAGAAACCTTCCGCCTTATAGAAACCCGTGAGAGATGATACAGAGGAGGAGGCTGTGTGTTGTGAACATGTGAATGTGTATATAAAGCAGAAGCCAACAGCAGGTGTTGAGAGTTGAACTGCAGAGTTCTCATCGTACAGAGGAGGTCAGGGGCACATTAAGGGCTGCTAACGCCCACATATCACACAGCTTTTCTCCTGTGACCTCAACAGCAGCAACAACACCCCCTTGGAGAAATAATTAAGTTCTTTCAGGAAATACATTCCTTCACTGTCTTGTATTGAACAATGTGCCGAAAAAAAAAAAAAATCATGTTTGGATGTTTGGAAAAGATTATGCAATGTAAATCACAAGTTTAGTGGGAAAGGTAGCTTTTGCAAAAAAAAAAAAGATGTAATTTTTTTGGGGGGACTAAACCAACAAAGCATGTTCCCTTACATCTGGAGATCGATGATTCTAGGCCGGGACATCTTTATAGCAAAACACTTATGATTGCATGTTGTTTCACATTTTAACTTCATCAAAAAAATTGCAGCTACTGCACTTTTTTATTGCAACTGTCCATTTTGCATTTATGATTTTATAAACTGTTTAGCCTTACTTTCTTTTTTAACTTTTAATTATTTTTTTTTAACTAAGGCTAACAGCTGGTTAGCTTTGCTTAACTTAGCTTAGTGTAGTATAAACATTGGAACAGGAGGAAACTGTCAGCCAGGCCCTTTCTGTAAGAGTGAGAACACAAACCAAAAACAAAACTACCACCTAGCTGTTTCCCCTCTGTTTTCAGTCTTGCAAATGAGCCAACCGTTTACTGGCAGTTTCCTTTAACAGATAGATCTGAGAGTGGCAGTGAAGAAGAAGAAAAGAAAAGAAGTGCATTTCCAGTCTCTGCAAACCATTCCGCTAGAATATTTGTCTTGTATATTTCACAGTTGTGTTGGCTGTTGACAAGACATTATAAAACATGTTTTGCGTGAGAAAGTGCTGATCTGGCGGTGTTTAAGCTCCCATCCCCTGCTCACTGGAAGCATCCAAGAACTCTAACACACCTCCAGGCTACTAAACGTTGAGCATGTGTGTGAAGTAGAGTCCCAGTTGGGGGTCTGTGGTGCAGAGGTATGACAAGCTGTTGTTTTCACTCAGTGTGTGTTTGTATGTGTGTGTGTGTGTGTGTGTGTGTGTGTGTGTGTGTGTGGAGGGGAGGGGGTCTGTGTGTCTGTTTGTCTGTCTCTCTCTCTTGGCTCTTTGTTAAGTACAGAATGAGGCCAGAAGGGTTCAGAGTCTCGTTGAGGCGACCCCGTGTTATCAAGCTGCTCCCCTGACATGAAACATCACACAGGCCATTTATGTGCTGACGCAGGGATGTGAATGCACCACTGCACAAGTGGAAAATCAGTTCAAAAACCCCAAAATGAAGGTCCTGTGAGGTTGTGGCGGGACATTCTGATCTAAAGAAGTAGTTTAATTTATTTATTTGACAGCATATCCTAACTATGGTACATCTTTGAACAAAAGAACCAAATCACCAGACCACCCACTCTCTCCTCTTCTCCTTCCCTCATCCATTTTCATCCTTCTGTGCCTACATCTCTGCAACATGATACAACTATATCCCATGATGCATTTCCTGCCCTGGCTAACCTTTGCCCTTGCTGCTTCCTGTGGTCGTGCATCTAGACCCGTTTGTAGATTCAATCTTGGACGGGAGACACATATCAGCGATAAGGTTTTGCACAAACAGCTCAAATATTCCACAGTCATTAGTAAAGACGTTGCGTCTTATCTCCCATCAACGAGAGGTAAGTCAGAGGATAGATGTGCTGTATTACCAAATCCAGGATGATTTGCTTATCCTTGGCTTAGTGCTATCAAACATTTGTGCTGCGTGTCTCCACTGAAAAATCTTCCCAGCTCTCTGGAGGTTTCCTTTCCTGTCCAGAAGGGTGGCTCAGTTTAACCTCACATCGTGACATAAGGCATGCAGGAATGTAGGTGTTCCTGTGTGTCGGCAGAGTCCCTGCTGCCAAAATGATCCAAATGGATTTGAGACCAATTCTGAGAAACATTAAATATCTTCGCTGCATGTTGGGCCAGCAGTGAAGAAACAGTAATAGTAAGTCATTGTGCCTGAGAGCCTTGCAACTTTACTGCTGTTTGGAATAATGTTACAGCACAAGAGGCCATCAAACACACTCCACAAACAAGCAGCTCATCTTCAAGTGGCCTTATGCTGTATTTCCATGCAGTTAAACTCAGCCTTTCGCTCTCATTAAGTGCCACTGCAGCCTCACTGTATCAAAGCTCTCCAGCTCCAACCTGCCCATTCACTGAGATATAATCATGCTCTTCATCTCATCAAATGTAAAGGATAAGCCCTCCTAGGTCAATGCTTTCTCTGCCTCTTCCTCCCCGGGAGTTAGTCAGCCTGTTCTTAGAGCAGAGCAGGCAGCAGTTTACTGCACCAACACTGGGCTGTTCCACTACTACATAATCATTTAGGAGTGAATGAGTAATGACAGCGAGCAGGGGGCCCATGATACCATATAATCAAGAGGAATGATTCAGAACAAGAGAAATGGTGAGAGAGAACAAGAGCATAAAAAAAGGAAAGCAGAGGAGGAAAGGAAAGGAGAGGAGAGATGGCAAAGTACTGAAAAACCAGTTTTCTGTTTTGGAGCACAGCAGTCTCAGGAGAAGGGGTGTCAAGGTTTTAATTTGAGACAAACTGGGCTACGCTGAGGAGAAGATTAGTGGGTGGTGGTCACTTTTCAAGGCTGCACCAGAGACTTTGCTGTTCTGAGGAGTGAAACCAACAGAGGGGAGGGATGAAGGGCTGAACGATGAGAGAAGTGTGTTTGTTTAAAGGACTGTGGCTTTCTCCGTGTTTCATCAGTCCGATCCAGAGTGACAGCAAAATATGTGTGATGTATGAGATGTGTACTGGGGACATGAGAGAGCAAGAAAGAGAGGTGTGTGTGTGTATGTGTGTGTGAGTGAAGGCAAAAGAAAATATGCCTGATCAGGCATAACCATGGAGCGCAGCCAGCTCGCTGAGCTGTTTCAGTGTAACTTTTGAAGTGTTTAATGTTCACGGGCACTGGCCAAAAACCAATGACATTATTCTTCCTCCAACTTTCCCTTTATGCGCAGAGGTACAGCTGGAGGGAAGTGATGAAAATGACAGCATAGTCTGGGGAATAGGTGGCTACGCTGTGCACAGGTTTTGCGGTGTGTGCATGCGTGTGTGTTCATGTGCAAACTGAAACCCTGCAACAGCAACTAAGTGAGCTGAAACTGAGGTCAGCTCACTGGAGAGGAATTTTTAAAAATCCCTCCCTTCACTGAAAGTGATAGTTAACGTGGCTGGATATTTTTTTCGCTGTGCTAACTTGACCTCTTGCTAAATCAAAGGCCACCCCACCCCCACCCCCCACCCCCTTAAACATCTCTCACCTATGAAGCAACACCCTAAAATAAATATTCTTGTAGCTAAATATCTAATTACATTTCGTATGGGCTTGTCACAGTGCTGCACATACTTTACTTGGCACAGGCCTGAAATCTAACAGAGTCAGACCCCCAGATTTACACACACATGCAGTACGAGGTCAGCGGAGCAACACAGAGGCCTTGGGCCCGCTTTGAAACAGCAACATCCTTCAGCACCTGCAATTGTTGTTTTGGAGGGGGTGGGGTGGGGTGTGTGATGTCAGCCCTTCCTGTGGCAGCGGTTTGCCTCTGATGTCACTTCCACTGAGTTTGAGGTAAAAAGAAGTTCACAGTGGCCCCTCCAATGCCCACCAGTGCCATAAAGCTCTCCACCGGCTCTTTGGTTGCGGGGCTATTTTCTCTGCTTGAAGGTCTCTCCCTCTGCTGGCATTGTCTTTGTTTAATATCATGCTTCCTGCCTTAGTTGGAGCCCCACCACGTGTAGTACCTGTTTCCTTGCTCTCTGTGCCTCACAATGAGACAAAGCCTGGTACTTAACTGTGCACAGATGTCAGCGAGACTTTCTTAACTTAGCCTGCATCACGTCAGCTGAGGTCAATATGAGACAGCAGGACTTAAGCAATTAAAGTCATAACAAAACATAGAGACACTGTGCGACACATTCATATTTATTAGCCGAATTATGTCAGGACTGACATTAGATACTTGCTTTAAATATTAACATCTTCAGAAGTCATTTGTTGCAATAAATTTTCCATTTCTCTTGGATGATAGCATTGGCTTAAAAGAACTGATTTTCACTTGCCTAAATAAACGATCACTTTTCCAAAGACAGCTCTGGTAAATGGTAAATCCAGTGCTATTACCTCCCACTGGCATCATTTTTTTTAAGTATAGGAAAGTAAGATTTTAAAGCAGAAATTAAGTTTAAATAAACACTTGTGTTGAGTTTCTCTGCAGTGCAAAAAAGTACAACAGAAGTCACAGAACAATAGTGAGTAGGAAGATGAGATGTATTTGCATGATTCAGTGCTGATGTGTGATAAAAAATGCGCCCTATGAGTGTGCATTTGCTCTCACCTCCGTCCCAGCAGCGCTCCCTGGGGTGCTCATCGTCCGGTAGGGTGCTGTCGCAGTCCGCCCCGTCCGCAAGGCTGCCTTCCTCCTCCACGATGTGCAGCTTATCCTCGTCATCTGAGTCTGAGCCGGCCTCCACCACATTATTGTAGTTAGTCACTGCAGAGACAGACAACAGGGACAGAGGTTACAACGGCTGGTCAGATAATACCTATACTTTAAATTAGTTTCTAAAGGAGACTGAACAGGTTACACACATAAAGCATTTGTATCCTTCATAAAGATAATAGGAAGTGCACTCTGTGTTTCTTGATTATTAGCTCTGAATGTGAAAAGGGCATGAGTCAGAGAGGTTAAATATATGTACTATGTCATTTAAATGTCAAAACTATTAAAGGGAATGGTTGAAGGAGGTGGGGGTGAGGAGGTGAAAACACAGATAAAATAGAACATTGGCTAACTCCAGTAGATGTGATGAAACTTTAAATGATCCCTTTGAGGAAAGTGGGGTTTTAAAACAGGAGAGAATAAAACAGCTAGGGCACTAAATACAGAGTAAATGGAGGGCCATTAAAAATACTGCAACTGCTGATTTTGATGTCTCACTGTAGTTAAGTATACAAATGAAAAACTGAGAAGGATTTCACAATGAAAACAAACTCTGAAACGAACATCAGACTCTGCGTTTGTGTGAAAGAGCGAAGATTCACACAAAGACACTTGCAGACACACATACAGTACCAGTGTGTGAGATCATTAGATTGCTGGCTGAAGTGGTGTGTGTGCTGTGTGGGAGTCGGTGTGACCTGGTCGGTTGTGTTATGGGCTGAAGGAGCCAGGAGACACAGAGACAGCCAGCCTACAGAGAGGGTTATTACGGGGAGTAAATTTTCCTGACCGACTGTCTGCTTCAGATGTGTGTAAGTGCATGAGTGTTTGTTCCTGTGTCTTCTTTTCATTTCCAACCAGTTCCTCCATCTTTCAATTCCACCTGTGTAACTGTACTTCCACCCACTCTCCTTCCAACCCCCTCTACACACACACACACACACACACACACACACACACACACACGCATCCCTCTGTTCCACTGAGAGAGCTACAGATCCTCTTGGAGGC
>JAPZDZ010000013.1:18881414-18901100 GCA_029783805.1 Acanthurus tennentii | reverse complement strand
GTGTGTGTGTGTGTGTGTGTGTGTTGAGAGAGGAAGAGGTCATGAGACTGTCATCACTGATTCAATCCTCCACTTAAAGAAAGACTTTGCTGTTCTCCTTAGCCACTGCAGCGGTGAGGACACAGACAAACTTCCACATACAAACACGCACACTCACACACACACACACACACAGGTATGTCACACAAACACACAAAACTTAGCACACTGGGTTCTGAAAAGAAAAATCCAGAATCACATGTTTGAGGTGTTTCTTCTAGAGGCTTGCAGTAAGAGGAAAAATGAAGTTTATAAACTTAGTACTAAATGAAATGATGCTTGAGGTCCCATGACATGCAATTATAGGTCAGAGGAGTGGCTTTTGCTGCAAGGCTAGGGCTATTCTTGAAGCAGATGACTATAATGTTTCTTGTGCCTGAACCTATGCGAGATGTTGTCATCGTTCAGTTTATAGTGGCAGACTGTGTAACCCAGTTTTGCCTCAAGTTGGCTGTCTTGTTATTGTCAAGACAAGCTGCTTAAAGAGGCCATGACATTTTGTAATCACACAACTACAATCCAAGATTCCACCATATAACCCCTATCTAAATCTTATGTCACAGACATTATTGCCTTGATATAAATCTAACTATTAAGTATTTAGGTAACAAACTCCTCATTGCTTGACAATCAGCATATCATTCAGCTTCATGTGACAGCTTGTATACATAGGATGGCAGATCTCTCGGCTGAATAATTCAGTAGCAGCAGAGCAGTCCAGCTTTCAGGGCAGGCTGCCCAGACAGAGAGTAATAGCTTTAGCATAAACAACACCTCCAAACTTGCTCCAGGTGGCCTCTTCCTCCAAGAGACAGCCTGCCTGAGAGGAACATGGAGAGGGGAGGGTGCCCAGACTCTCCCTCTCTCTCTCTGTGCCTTCCCTGATGAAAAAGGCCCCAGAAACAGTCTACATCAGCAAAGATCAATGATGAGACGCTACGCTAACCATGCAGTGTTCCCTGCACAGCGAGCCTGGAAAAATAGGATGCTTGTTATCCAATGGAAAGTCAGATCTTTCACATTTTCCTTGGATCTAGCCACTATTAGCATGAAGTCATTTTTCAGAGTCTGTGGAAAACAAAGAATAACAATTATATGACCACTACCAATATGAAATAGCCTGAAGACATCACTGATGTGTTTCAGGGGAACTCAAGTAAAACAGGGTTATTTTTTTTTCTCTGGCAAACCTTTGTGTATTTTGTACTGGAGGAAATTCATGCACCAGCAAATGAGAAATACACATAGCTGCTTGTTGTTAGATACCAGGGGGCTCCCTGATGGCTCATCTATGATTTGGATGTATGCAGGGTCAGATAAGTCAATTACAACACATTGATCTCATTTCATAAAAACCTCCACCTAACACTAAAACTAATACCTCAGCTAATAAAGACAGAGGCAGTTCTAATCATGAAAGCCCAGCAAATACCCCCTGAAGAGGACATACAGGTGTTATTCACTTGAATAATGACATTAGTAATAAAACTGAGATATAGTCTTAACTAAAATGGGCCATGAAATACAATCAAAGGCTAACTCCTGCTCTTCCTGTGGGGAGTTGAAACTGAGGCGAAGAGGAGGGAGAGAGTGAGGGATAAGCAGCCATCCTCCACTACATTAAGGGATCATGCTGCTCCCTGAAAATGAGTATTGATCCTCTTAGGTCCAGGATCGTTTAGGAGATTAATGTGAGTAGTGGTTGAGTTCCATGGTGCTCCACGCAGGACCAGGGGATCAGCACAGTGGGATGACTGAGCCAGAGCAGCCTGTTGGTTGGTGGGGACAGAGGGGCTGGTGTACAGTTTGGGGGGGGGGGGGGGTGTTCAATTATGTTCCACATAGCCGGCCCCAACCCCACTCACTCTGTGCCATCTGGGCTGTCAGCTAAGAGAATCAGCTGGATGTCTAGGGGGTCAGAGGGGTGGGTAAGAAGTGAGGGAGATGGCGAAAGGGTGTAAAACAGAAAAAGTCTGGGGGAAAGCAAAAGAGCTCGGAGTATCAGAAGCAGGCAGGATGGATGGAAAGAAAGCAAATGGGTGTGGAACTGAGGAAACGAGAGCAGAAGAGAGGAACAGAAAGTGCAAAAGGAGGATGACAGAAAAGGTACACGCTGCCCTGCTCCAAATAGAGAAGAGAAGCAGGAGGCAGTGGCAGTGATAGAGAGAGACACAGCAAAGACTAAACTACTTAATCTCTCCCGAGAGACGGCAGCTAAATGTGAGGTCCTTCTTCTCCCTGTTCCACAGACCAGCAACCCCCACACAACGCTAGCTCTGTCATGGTGCTTTGCTCAGCTGTATACAAGGCAGTTATCTCGCTAAAAGATACACACACACACACACGCACACATTTAAAAGTGTTCAAGAAGGGCCTTCAATGCAGCTGATACTGTAGAGATGAGAAATATCAATTTCAGTCTACAAGTGAAGCACCGCACTGTAAAAAAAAAGAAAAAAAAAGATGTGAGAATAGAAACAGACTTTGAAGGGAAATCCAGATTTTGATTTATCAGCTCTTCTACTTTTAACAGTCCGGCTCACAGCAAATAAACAGATCTTATTGCAAGCCTGAGAATTTTCTCATGTCTCTCTGGTAGAGGTCAAACTGGCCCCCTGGGGAAACTCCTGAAAACAAATATCAGCCAAAGTATTCAACAGTGGTTGAATGCATGCTGTCAGAGTCTGAAACCCAACAATGAAATGTTTTGAGGACTAGATGTCAATCTCTCGATTTTTCTCCACTAAGCCTGAGTATTCATAACTCACTTCCGTTGTCGTCTATGGATTTTTCTCAAGACAGGAAGTAGCTGACACACTTGTTGAAGTTAGCTACACCCTAAACATCTTGGTTAGGAGGAGAGGTGAATAGGACAGAACCAAAACAGTCACCCAGACATTCCGACTCAGATTCAGATTCAAGATCCAACAGTTTAGATTCTTTAGTCATCATTTTACCGAACAAAGTTGTAGTCCCCTTATGCTGTTATTAAACCATAAAACTATATTAATATGTTAATGATTTTGTGAAAATGAAAATGCTTGATGAAATTTAATGAAAATTAAACTTCTTTTACATGAACAGTTTTGAAGTACAATACTTGTATGTAAATATTTTAATTTCCTGCTGATGTTTTATCCACCACGCTTCAGAGGGGATGTATTCTTTTAACTCCGTGACATTTTTTCAGGAACTGTGGTTTCCTATTACTTTACATGTTTAAATTTTACACACAAAACACATAATAAGTTTATGAATGCATTGTGATACATTTCATCTTTACATTAAATTGCTCAACAGTATCAGATTGAGTTTATATGTAGAAACTGTAAAAATGTAAAAATTGCCTTACCATAACCAACTGCAACAGTAAAATGCTGCATACACATAAATGCATCAGAAAGAATAACCTATTGATATTCTGTTAGATACAGTAAAACACAGTTGGAGGGGCCATTTTTTTCTGTTTTTACTTTTACTTTTGATTTTTTTTAAGTAATACTGTTACTTTAGTATTATTGTCAGCCTAGGAATTTTCCTTGAGTTTATGAAGCTGTGGGGCATTTCGCTCAAATTCTGATTGTATGACTACTGTAACCATCATAATGTGCCTTGTAAAAAGTTCCTAGAACAAACCAAGATATCCCCTAATGACATCATAAGGGTTATTTTCTTAGATTAAAAAAAAACCCACCAGAGCCGCAGAAGACATTACATGACTCTTTTTCCAGACTGAGTAGGACTCCCTATAAAAAAAAATAAAACTGATTTTCATTTGTGAGATCGTGTAATCTACCTTTAACCAAAGGCAAAACTGCAGGGAACAAAAATGCTGTTATTTTATTTCCTTTCTCTTTTTCTTTCTTTCTTCTTCAATTCAGAACTCAAGGAGGTTTGGCATACAATGGGAGTAAAGATGCACCCTCTGACACCCAGAGTTACCCAAACAAACACAAACTCCCGCTCTCCAATGATTCCACAGGGGTGGGTGGCCACGGGTCTGAGAGCTCCTGAACTGTGGGTGAACGTAACGCTGCCTGTCTCCACGGCAGGCCAAGATATATACTTGTTTTGGCTACCTAGACGTGTGTGTGAAGTTACTGTAACACATGCACGCACGTATACATGAGTACACACACAACCTCAGTGCTTCAAACCTGCTTGCCCCAGTCTCCTCCCTCCTCTTTTGACTGTCAAAAGGAGACAGCCATTCTCTGGAAAGCCCATAGTAAATTTATACTGTATTTATTGGAGCGACTGTTGCATTTTACTGTTCATTTGTCCTTGTGGCTGGAACAGTATTTGTGCGCCCTGCAAAGATGTCAAACTCAGTTTATCAAGACGCTATTTATCAAGACATCTTCTCTCAGAGCTGAAACCAGTGTGTGGTGAAATAAAATATGTGAACTGAGGTGTACTGCAAAAGCAAGATGATGTTATTAATAAGGTGATGCAGCCTCTGACTTCTGCTTCTATCTATTCTGAAATGGTTTGCCCATTTCCTACCCAAATGGAATCCAAATTAGATGTGGTAGTCACTTGTTATTTATTCTGCATTATTAAAAGGTTGTGTAACCCAGATTTTAAAAAATGCACATTATCATCCAGTGAGCTCTGCCTATGCAGATAGCCTCTGTTTTGTGTGCCAAAGTTTTGAGATATCTGTCTGTGGTGGAAGAAAGTGGAATTACAAATTTAGCACTGCAAAATGATCTCATTGTGAAACTATTCATCAGAACTATTTCCTATCAATTAAATAAACACTGTTCACAGCATGCACTGTGATCTATCATCGGGGACACTGTTAGTGTAAAGAGTTGTTACTGTTGATTCTCTAAAAACATTATTTATTGATTCTTTTGGCCATTTTCAGCTATCAGAACAAAGTGAAAGCATCATGGTGATATACAAGGATACAAGGAAGTTTATTTGTCATTATACAACAAGTTTTATCATGAAATTAAAATGTGGTTCCCTCTTGATTGATTAATTGATTGTTTGAAAAAGATAAAATAATTTAACATGGATGAGTGCAGATGGTGCATTAAGCAGTCTCACAGCCTGAGGGAAGAACCTGCTCTGTAGTCTGGTGGTACGGCAGCGGATACTTCTGTATCTTTTGCCTGACGGTAGCAGGGTATCCTTTATATCTTTGCTTTTAAAGTTGTTATGCTAAATCCGCAATACATTTTCATATTCACACATATTCAGACATGGAGCAATGTTAGCATCAATTCTAAAGTAGAGTTCTCATCACCTGGTGAATGTAAATGTTATCTACAGTTTCCTTCTTAGTTCTGTTTTTGGTCTCAACCAACTCATGAGAAAATATCTGTTTCATTATTTGCATTATGTTCCACCATGTGCATAGTAGATCACCTAATTGCTAACAAATTTTGTGTGCTGTTTAGAGGTGGGGAGGTAGTGTGTAGCTCCCTACATGGGTTTTAATCAAAGTTCATGAGAACAGTGACAGTCGGCCATATTAGCAAAGTTTTTGGTCATTAATCCAAAACAATGAGCTAAAAGAAGGCGGCTCAATAGAACCAAGGAGAGATTACATAGTTGAGTAATAACTCTATGTGGGTTTGTTACTTCAAGAACTAATTTACATTTAGTTTAACCGTTGTCATTCACTTTCATTGTAATGAAGTGAAGGAAGAAATCTCATAGATAAAATTTGTGATCTAAAGAGCGAGGCTAATAAAAGTGAAACTACAGGCGTGGCTATATAACCCTTGAGGTGTAGAAGTATTTTAGATTTTTTTTCAGTATTTTTTTCTTTTTTAGTTTTTATTTTGACTTACTTTTTCATTTCACTTCATAACTACCATTGGCAGCTCACAAAACATGACCTCACTTTTCATCGATGACTGGTGTGACCTTTTAATGAGCACTAATAGGTTGCATTGCCCTGTATGTTTTTGTGTGTACATCAGATTTCCATTACATCTGAGACTGTGTGGTTATATAGGCACAATAGGTGTGAGCCGAGTGAATAGTGTGTGGGCGGTATATGTTTGTGTATGTGCTTATGTTTCGATTCGTGATAGACCACTGCTGTTTTCACTGGATGAATATGAATAACATACACCTACTCTTTTCCCACAATCACTCATGGAACATCAGAACATTTTTCTTTGTACGTGAATAGCGGCAGAGCACTATAAATGAACATCCAAAATGCCAGCCAATTACTGTGGTGTCCCTTTACTCAACCTCTCCATATTAAACCCTGGATGTCAAACAGATTGTCTCCGGTGCTCCGAGCAGCCTGCGCTGTGAAACAGTTTTCATTAAGGGAGGATTGCCATGGGCCTTAGGCTGGCGGCTTAATGTAATTTCACAGCTCAGCGTCCATGCGGCCACTTCAGGGTCCGACCATGGCCACCCACACCTTTACAAGAGCCAGCAAGAGGTGCTGAAAGGGTGACGGGCTGCTTGTAAGTTTTAGGAGCAAAAAGGGAGCCCTTAAATGAAATTCCAGCACAGGAAATGAGTGCAATGGTAACATAACAGCCTGTATGGCTTTGGAAATAAACATGAACAGAGATAGCCCTAATTTAGTCTTTGTAATGAAGTGTTCATGAAGGGGAAACTCATTCAGCAGTGGATATGTTCAGTAATCTGATGTGGAAAGGTTTAAAGAAATCACGTGGGATTCTCACAGTTAAATTATGGAAATGATGAGTGATGCATAGCAAGATTTGGTTTAAACACTGAATTCTTCTAAAGCTTTTACTGGCTGCTTTTAAAAGGACAGTGTTATGCATGCATGAAATATGGCAAAAAGCTCCCATTGAAGGCTAGAATAAAAGCATCTTTAAGGAAGAAATTGCATGTAATTCTGCTTTTTAATTATATATACAGATAATTAGAAAGATGGTTAGATGGGCTGAATTTACATCACAAAATCACTACATATGCCCCAACTTGCTAGGTCTATTAGATGGTGAGCCTATGTATTGGTATTGTTTTGTCTTAGGTGTGTATTCACGTGTGCAGATTTGCACACATACATTTTAACTGTTCACCCCTGTCCACCTTTTGAACACCCACCCCCAAAGGTGTCAGCCAAGCGTGCACCAAAAGTCCCTATTAGAAACATGTGGAGAGCATCACACATCAATGTGACATCTGGACAAAACTGAAAGTGATATAGACTAGTGTTTCATTTTCATGTTTTACAACTTTGGAAAGAGCAAGAGGGCCTTGACTTCATACCTTGGAAAGGAAAGGAGGTCCAAAAAGAAGCAAAGCCAGGTTGCTGCAAACCTAACATGCAAATACACATGCACAAACGTTAGAACACACACACGATGAACTCAGCCAGATAACCAAACAAAGACAAAGAAAATATTAAAATATTATTTTTAGGCTACCTTCCCTTATTTTGCAGATCTTTTAGCTGACTCCATTTTTCCATAAGTCTCTTTTTTTTTGCCCCAGGTGCCCTGAGATTTGTTGCTTAAAGGAGCCTTTTCTCTCTAAATGTCAGACAAGAACATTTATATAAATTTGAAGTTTGAGCATTTCAAGATTTATATCATTCTCATGTCTATACTGTCAAAAAGAGGCTAACCACAGGAGATAATGTAGTATTTAGGAGGTTGTGTGTTGGATTATTTCTTACTTGACTATATCTGAAGTTTTGAGTTATTGTAGAGTTATTTTTGTTGCCATGAGGTTGCCAAACAGCCTACAGAGACACCAGTAAATCACTGTGCTGGCCAGCATGTAATCCTTAATAATACCAAATATTAAAAAAATTGTCCCTCTTTGTACAGATAAACAAACTGGACATTACATGTTAATTAATGAGCTTTAGGGGTGTTGGACAGATAGTATTGTGCACTGGGACTGATCCAGACATCATTGTTTCCCCCTGTTTTTTAGTTTTTATGCTAAGCTAAACTTGATGACTGCTGACTGTAGCTACAAATTTAACAAACAAGTAGCTTAACTTAATGCAGGAAATCATGCTGTAGTTTTCAACATGTCAGACTACTCTTTTTAAGAATGAAGCAGGATTCAAGACATGCTTTGTTTTGCTTAGCATTGATATTAGAAAACCTAACAGTTAATTAGTTCAAGACTAACCCTTCCAGCACCTCTGAAGATCACTAATTAACTAATTTAAAATGACAGGCTTACCTTGTCAATTGAGTAGAACTTACAGCATATTTTCACAATCTGTTTCATTTTGCGGAACCATTTTTTATAGCATCTATAGCTAGCATGATCTGTTGGATCAGTTAGAGAGGTGAAAGGTGTATTGATCAGAAAAACTGTCAATTTTACTGTGATGATAGAGAATCTTTGAGTGTGGGTTACAAATGAAATAGGCTACAACATGTTGGTTACATGATCTTCAGTAAGGTTGTGATAACTCTTTCTCTGTTTCCAGTCTTAATTCTAAGCTAACTAGCTTGTGCAGCACCGCATTTACTGTACAAGCATGAATGTAATACTGATCTTCTCATCATATACTCAATTTTATTATTTTCCAAAATGTTGGCCTATTCTTTTGACATCACCCTTTTGAAAATTCCCCAGCTTGATACACTGATCTGTCACACTGATTTGTCACATAACCATTAAGTCACACACAGGGATGGGAATTTCATTTTGTCAGACATATTACACTTGAGGCAGCTCTACCATCTGCTCATAATTTAAAGCCCTTACTTATTATAATGTTGTCAGGAAAAGGTTATTTTAAATAAAATAAAAACAAAGCATACAGGTATAATCTTTGTCTATATGACAAGAGCAAAGTCTTTACTCAAACAACAGATGACGCAGTAAATGAGTCAAAAACAATCAGCCCAACCTTTGAATAATGAGTCACGAACAAGAGACACTCATGCTTATTCAGTGTGTCCACTGAGGTGTGCAGCCTCTTCATTTAATATTTCCATAAGGTTGCATATGAGTGTATGCCAGGCAACCCCTGTAATAAGGAGGTAATGTATTCTGCGCCAATGGCAAAAAGGTACGCTTGAAACATCCCTCACAGGAGCAGCAGTTTTCAACTTGACAGTGGACACATACATAATTAAGCCAACTAAAAAAATGAATATTTCATCTCAAAGCATTTTCATCTCCAAACATCAAAACACCTCAATGTCTCACATAATGAGCAAGGTAAATTACTTTTATTCACAGAGGGAATACGCAACAAGGAATGCTCAGTCAAAGAACCTTGCTTAAAAAATATATCAGCTTGAAAAGAAGAAGGAGAACTTATTTTTGCATTTTGCCAGCAGTCTTTGTGTCTTTGGAGGAACTGGTTGTTTTAACATGCAAAAAGAGATTGCTCTTGATTGATTGCCCAAACCTTTTTTTCTAAGGTGTAATTGTGTTATTATGTTATATTACAGCGTCAGCCTTAATGCTTCTCGGCTGATCTGGCTATAACTCATACTGACCTGTAATTCATGACATGTCATACATGTGTTGCCTGAGGACTTTTGGGTTTGGATATGTAGGCAAATGCCAATGCAGGGGAGAAATTATTCCATAACCTTGCAGCAGTTGAATTTTACTAGTGTGGTTTATATAAGTGCAGCTTTTGCCAAATCTTCTCCATTTCTGTGATGGAATAGAGGCTCTCAAATGTCTAAGTTTCCAAAGAATACATTGTAAATTATATTGCAGTAGCTTCAGATGGCTGTGTGATACTGAGGGAAAAGTGCTGTGCATAGGGTACAGCAGCACCACGATGAAGAGAATTACTTTGACCATCAAACCTGACTCAGACTGGCTCCCTTTACACCTTCATAGATGGGAATTAACCTGCAGCAGCTTGAAACGCTTTACTGAGCGCTGGTCGATACTGTCATTATCCTAAAGCAATTCTTAATTCTATTTGGCCCTGAGCTAAAGATCCTTGTATTGATCACAAATTCGGGATGCCACAACTACTTTTTTCTATAGTAAAGACCTCTCTGTGTGTCAGAAAAGAGCTCTTAGCCCATAAGAAACCTGGGCTTAAACACTACTAAACAGTAGGATATAATTTTTGAATCTTTAAACATATGTTTCATAGTGGTACCTGAGGATTTATTTAAGTATTGCAGACATAAGGCACATGTGCTGGTGAGTGGCACCTTGGTGTTTCATCAAGGGTTACAGAAAAGGCAACTCTCTTTCATATCCTGTTTTGGGAGATGAGAAGTGTTGATATCACTCGCTGAGCACTATCAGCATGAAACAGAGCCTTTCAGATGAGCAGCAGCCATAACACCTGTACCGAAGTTCCTGATTACACGTCTTTGTTCTCAAGGCTTCTGTCACTGCTGCTGCCTCTCAGCATGTGTGTGACAGAGACTAACAAAGAGACAGAAAAAGACAGAGAAATCCTAAGTAGCAAGAAACTGAGCGCATCTTTTTCTGTTTCTGTCTGCCTGTCATATGCACACGCACACACACAAACAAACACTCACAGGCAGAAAGCATCGCCACCTGCCACAGACTATACACGGAGGCCTGTGACAGTGGTTAACAGAACAGGACATGTGTAGCCCCAGGTGACTCAAATTGCAAAACTAACAACACCATGCTTCAATGCACCAGGAACGTGGTGTGAAATACCAGTAAACAGGGTGCTGTGTATGTGTGTGTCAATTCACATGCACATCTCAAAGTGTGTGCTTATGAGCATGCTTTTGTGTCACAACAGATTCATTTCATTATGAATTGCAATAATTAATATAGACATTTATGGGGTTATAGAAGAATAAATAAAAAGAAACAACATGAATCAGTTTTTATCTTTAGCGCTCTTGATTATTATACTTTCTTTTAGTATTGTAGTTATAAAAATTTTAGTAGGAACCGTTGATTATGTGAGAATTTTTTAACCATATTTATTGGATATTTTGGCACTGTCAGATAGTTTACCTGAGTAAAGTGCTCACATGTTGCATTGTAATCTAAAATCCTTGTCTTTACTTGAGTACTCATATTCCCTCCCACTTATTTAACTTTATGTCACTACTTTTCTGAGAAAAAAATTTGTTTATGCAATTAGAAGGCAAAATGACAAAAATGTATCAGTTTGGACCCTTTCTGAATCCCACCAACACATTTGCTGCGGTCAATATATAGCCTTTTGTCCTGATGCCAACTTATATTATCTGTATAAATTTAAAATGCATCTTAAAAATCAACATTGTGAAACAGGGCCCCTTTACTGGACAAAACTAAGCCATTAGTGGGAGCACCTAACTTTGGCAGGACTTTGTCCCTTCAGTCAAAGCAGTAGAAAAAAATTCCTAATGTAACAATTTTTTAGTCTCAGGCAGAAGATGATGAGTTAGACAGCTCTTATTACACAAACGTGCAGTTCAGCTCTTTGAGGGATTATGAAGAAAGTTTTGTTGACTGATAGTAACCTTTTTTGGTATTTCAGTTTCAGATAATTAAAAATTGCAAGCCAGCACTGTCTGAGAAAATGGACAATATCTTCTTTTGTCAATTGCTACCTCCTTTTGAAGGTCTCACCCAAGGAAGTGCAAAAAGACTCTGTAGCAGCATTAAAGGAGGGTGTCCCTTTTTACAACATTGTAAAGACAGGGGTGCCCAATTTGTGCTTGGCAGAGAGAGAGATGTCTTCATGAAGGCCAACGTTGTACATTTTCACAGACAGTGTTGTCACAGTCCTGTGAAATACACAGAAAGAAAAAAGCTATAACCTTCAGACTTTCTACGTAATCTCTCAAAGAGTTGAACTGCATGTGCAACAAGAGCGGCATAGCTAATAATCTTCTTTTACATGGCACAAACTTATCAACCCCCCACACATAGATATGTGTACATATGTTGGTGTAAGTGCCTGTATGTATACATGAGTGGGGGATGCATGAAAGAGCAAAAACATATAGTATATCTGTGTGCTTTTCTTTGGAGACATTACTCGTGTAGGCTTATAGATCAACTTTTCTTCAAGGGGAACGTAGGACCATCGATACAAATCCATGCAAGAGTGGTGCATAACCAGCTAATGTGGGCTTCTGGTGCCCTTTGTGGGCTGGAGTCCTGGGCAGATCCAGCCATAGTTCTTACGGGGAAAATGTTACAACCACCATCAAATAAAATACTTGACATCATAGAGGCTCTTATTTGATACACTGGATTGCTACACTGGTATTTACCTTATTGAAGAGGTTTGGTGTCTGCTGTGGCAATATTAGTTTACAATTATGAGGTTTCTTTGTTAGTGTAATTTAAAATTCTGTATTTCCTCTATTCTATCTCCAGTGCAGCTTATGGGACAAAGCAATCCTTGCACAGTCTTGCATAAAAATGATGCCATATATTTCTATACAACGAGGCACACAAGTTTTAATTTTGTAAAAAGGAGAGATAACTGTTGGATGGTTTGATATCAGAATTAGTTTAAGGAGCGGAGAAGATTGTCATAAAAATTAGCCATAGCTCATCTAGATACAACAATTTAAAGCTGCTTTATGTTGACGCATTAGTAAAAAAATCCAATAATATAGTTCAGATTAGCATTGCTACTGACAGAGGCAATTTTGTCTACCTAATGAGTGGACCTATTTTTACTTTTGACACTTAAATTGCATAAAGTGGTACTGGAGTAATACAATACTGCACACTATCTTAATGCCACTCCGATTTAAAATTCAATATTAGGACCCTCAGTTAAGTTTTTTTTCCTCTGTGGTACTGTTATTCTCCTGAAAAACAGAAACTGAATGTTTCTTCAACGAATTATTCTATTGCTCGTTCGTGTGAATATGAATATACGAAATAAAAATCAAATGACTCGCGTGTATAATATTGAGTGAATGTGGTGTGTGTTTGCTCGCAATGAAAGCGTTATGTTGCTGTTACAACATCGTTTTGGTGTTTCACACACTCTCCCAGCTGTGACAGTGACAGCGCTATGCTGTACTGCTTCAGGTTACAACACAGCCGCTCATTGGCTGCACTGACCGAAGAGCAAAGTAGGTCCCCGGAATTTTTACGAGCCGTACCATTTTTGCCTACAGGGGGTTTACACAGGAAATTAATGGTTGCATGATGTCGCTTCCTCACACGTCTGAAACATATGTTGGTTACTGAAACACAAATCTGAGTAACACTTGTCTCTATTTTACTCTTGTAGTGAGTATAAACTGAGAAAAGTAACTGATTCATAACTCTGTCACATTTATCCCCCCCGCCGGATGAAGGCAACGGTTTGGCTCAAAATGGCTGGAGAGAAACAGTTATGAGGATCGACGGTTATACCTGGTATTTGCGAAAAATGAGGCTGTCTGTACTTTGAAGGCTCTTCCTCCACAGAACTGGAGATCCAGGTGAGACGTGTTTACAGTAATTCCAACATTTACACCCAGCCGGCCCCTTTTCGGGGGAGAAAACGAAGCCAAACCTTGCTCCTATGCAATGTTATCACCGTAGCCTCTTCATACAGCAGTAAGGAGCTCTGGCTTTGGTCTGTATTTACAATATGAGTAAGAGCTTCAAACTCATATAACAGTCTCCACAAAGCGTAAGTTTTATGCAAACGTGCACATGCACCAAGCAGCGGACAAATGAACGTATTGAAGATGTCATACAGTGTGTGTGTAGGTAATGCAGAGCAGGCCTGTGGCTAACCCTGCAGCTGTGCATCGCAGACATACGTCATCAGGCTAGGATTCCCTGTAATAAGATGTGTACACAGACATGTGCAAAGAGACAAGGCTGACCAGCACTGTCTTGTGAACAGCCTCACCTCTGTCTTCAGCTCGCCTCCTGCATGTCTGCAGAGGTGAATGTTCACCGGTGCAAGTGTGCGATGATAGTCATGAACCTCAGAGGAGGGAGTTTGTTAAGTTGGATGAAATTTGGTTTGTGTCTTTCAGTATGCACTGCATAGTAGTGTGGAGGAGTGAAATAGGTAATATTGAATGGATCACCTGCCTTATAATACACAATTATAAACTATATTCTGGCAATTGTCCCGTTTAATCCCTGTGGATACTGAATCCCCCCGCCCCCACAAAATTCAGGTAAAGTCTGTTGACCAGTTAGAGTGCAAATGTAAAATAGAATGAAATTTAAAAAATAAATAAATTAAAATAGAATACGAACTCCAGTTAGTATTGACAGACACTTGTCATATTATATTTTTTTTAATACTTTAAATTACATCTCAGCTTATATAGAAAGGTCAAAGGTTTGGGGTAATTATATATATATATATATATTTCTGTGATGTATTTGATAATTTTGTCTGTGTTCAGTTGTAAATATTGCAAACTGTTCAACAATATTGATTTTTTTTGGAGTTATTTGTGCTTAGATTTGATGAAGTACCTTGATATCTTTGAGGATTAAACTTACTAGATTGGCCAAAAACTGGTGCTCCTATTTAAACTTTTTAATGGTGTCCAAATTGAGATTCCAGAATATTTACTATGATTTAGAATACCAAAACGTGGCAGAAGATTTCATTCACACCACCCTCTATTAAAGGGCCCCTCTTACTTTAACTACTGTGCTCAGAGTTATGATCTTGAAGTCTGTCATAATTTATGAAGTGTTGTTAAAACTGAATTTTTTATTAACTAGTAGAGACATGAATTTGATCATGTGCTCTGCTTTTGACAGGTATGTTTAGTGATGCTGGGACTTACCCTGTGACTCAATTGAGGCCAGACTTGACACTACAGGCGGCTGTACTGTAGCTTGGGACGTAGAGTGGGTTTTTTTTACTTATCAAAAAGTTTGTGGTTTGATCCCAACTCTGGTCTCCATGTCGATGTGTCCTTGGGCTAGATACTATAACTCAAAGGACTGTTTCATCATAAGTGTGTTTGTATGAGTTCTTGTTGAGCAGACTTGCACTGAAGCCACCTGCCATGAATGTGTGTGTGAGTTGTGAATACCGCCTTGTATTGTAAAGTGCTTTGGTTAGTCAAAAAAGTAGAAGAGTGTTATATAAATGCAATTTATTTACCATTTACATATTCACATATTCACCATACTGTTGCTTACTGTACCATTTTAGTGACTGTCAACGTAAAATTTAAATTTTGCAGTTTTACAAACCTAGTCATTGCATTATTTAATTATTCTGAAATATGTAGTTTGTAAATCAAAAAGAACTTAGAGTAACAATGTGGAATCAGCGCTTAGTGTCAGCTTATGCTTTTTGGTTGGGTGTATAAAACATCATTGGGAGAGAGAAGTAAAATAAGTGCATTCTACTCGTGAAGCAATGGTGTACCTTGGCCAAGTAAAGACTACAGAATGTGATGTGTGTAGAAAATTATGTGTCTGTATTTCTGCATGAATATTTTTGCACTTATCCATGGAAAGGTCAGATGTCAGAATTAGCTTCAAGGCAGCTCTGCTAATGACAAAAATAACACATTACAAACATTTGTAGCTGAATAACCCTGTGGCTCCACGTGTGAACCTTTAAGAAGATTGTCAGGCATTTATTAGCTCGAGGACCACTGTTTTGAGTGACTTAAAATTTAGAGTACTGATCTAGTCTCAGCAGGCAGGTTGTGCAGCAGCCTAGTTTTAGTCACATGAAAGATGCACAAAGGTCAGCAAAACCACACACCTTTGGTTTTTGTGTCAGGAAAGTTAACATACAACTGTTTTCCTTTTTTCAGCAACATTGTTGTTACAGTTTGCACTAGTTCAGAACTGGATAGTTCCCATTATAAACACAATTTTCAGTGCCTCTCCCAGCAGTTCTGGTATCATCTCATCTAATTCAGTCTTGTATGTGTCAAAATGACAGTGTAAGATCGGTTAAACAAACAGTTAAACTAACAAAACTCAAACTTAAAGGTGTGATTCAAAAAACGCTTTCATTATTACACCTCTTTTTTGGTAGAAAAAATGCTGTCTAAACAGCATATTTGTGCTGATGACTGAAAACAGGCCACGCAACTCAACCAACAAACATTTTTTCCACATTAACCTCCTGTAACACAGCCAACGCATACATACTGCTTCTTGATTAACAAAGTGTAGATAACAATAGCACCTACTTTCTGACTCAACACTCTCCAGTTTGATTTTGGTTGATGTCATCAGGGGGAAATCCTGATTGCTGTTTGTCATTTGTTGCCTTACACAAACAGCATGCAAATTTTCTAAAAAGCTTAAAGTGTTATTTCCTCTGGTTTTATGTTTGAACATAAATTCTGGTCAGATGTACACACTGCTCCTTTATAAAAAAAACACTTTTTTGGCCACTTCGCTGTGGTGGTATAGAATGCTACATAGACATGCTAACATATTTGATTACATAAGTTATTTTGTCAAATTTTTAAATGACAGAAAACAATAAAAAATTCAAATCATATTATTCTACAGCACAAGGTGACATTTTCAGATTTTTCTTTTATTCTAACTGACTGGTGTTATATTAATTATAGCCAGGCCTATTTGCATGTTGTTTTTTTAGTAATCAGACAACTGTGAATCCCTTTTTTTTGTAGTTGTTATGTGACCACAAAATGCACTAGCTGGGAGATTTTACTGTGTAAACAAAACTTGTCAGTGCTTTCTTATGATGTTTGTTTTTTTCTGTAGAAATTAAACTTTTCACAAGCACCTGAAACCCCCAAACTCACAATATATATATATATGGTATGTAATACATAGTATGAATAAGGCTAAAATTATATTTAAATTTGATAATGGAAGGTTGGCAGATAAAACGGTTAATTAATTTATATTTTCAACTAGTTCTGTTATCTCTGTGGTATACAGCTGAGCTACCAGCATATTAATGTGAAAGAAGAGTTGTTGTTCATTACAAGTAATGTCATCAGGATCAGGGCTGGAGTATTCAATCTGAAATAAAACTTTCCTAGTTATGTGAACTAATCCTCTGTTCTTAGAACACATGGAAAGCCTAGAACAGCAAAATGAACCAAGTGATCAAAAAGTAAATTTCAACTGTTTTCATTCCTCACTTATAACTTGTATTGTAAAGTTAGTATTAATAGGGCCATTAACTGCACTGCTAACTGAGCTTACTGGGCTAACAAGGAAACAGTAGCTGCTAGCTTATCCAAAAAAAGCTATATCAAAAATAATACTGAGCAGCAGTTAGGGGTTGCTCTGGTGATATGCTGGCTCCTATCACTGCCATTGAAAAATAGAGTCGCAATACTGACAACCAAGTAATTACAACCATAGTAGATTGACAAAAATGTTAATGCTTACATGTGGTAAATGTGGTCTGCTTTATGGAAGCAGTATCGCTTCCCTCCAAATTCAGCAGAAAAACTGATTATTTCAATGTATTTCAATAGGCATTATTTTCATGAATGTTTCAAGAAAAATGGTACCAAAGCATCTCAATTTGTCAATTTGTCAATTTTTTGAAACAAACACAAAATACTTTACTGGGATATGAACATTCAGTTTGAAAAACCTTATATACAAGCATGTGTATATGCAGTGCGTTTTCAAGTAAATAATGACATAAAAAATAAAACAAGTGAAAGAGGAATTTACAAGCCTGTTTGAGAAACCTATCCAAGTAAATGTAAAGGAGAGTACCTGAGGAAATGACTCAAAATACAAGTTACATTCCATTATATTACCTTTGAGGCAGTGAGCTTAGCTAGGCTAAATAAAAAAGGAGAACCTGTGTGTGGCCAGATGTGGACAAGGATTTTCACTGAAAGCTGCCTCTTGATCTGGATTTTGCTCCATCCTCATTGCATGGTGGTCAGATGACAGATGATGCTTCTTTTTCTTCCAGGCAGCTGGCAACTCGGTGTCTGTATTAGAGAGGTTCACCACATGCTGTACCCCTACAATTTATCCCAGTGCTAAGAGCAGACTTGTAACGATTGTAATGTCAATAACTGCAAATGAACAGGAAAAAAAAAGATTAATGCTCTCAATCACTTACTAGAAAAAGTAAATGTAGGGTTATATTAAATATAACTTTAGATCACATAGTAATCAATGAACATTATGCGCTAGTATCCACCTCAAAATACACTAGGGTAAAATAAATAAAATACACTACCTGCTGTCAATGGATTAATTTGGTACAGGAGCATCACCCCTTCTTACTTTTAATCAATACCAAAAAAAATTTTATCAGTCTAAATACTGAACATCTTTAGATAGTGCACATTGTGATCAGTGTACTTTACGCATAACTGTGTATCAAAAATTGCTGCAGTCAGTAATTTAAATGTTACGTTATTCTTAGTTACAGAGGCTAGCAGTCCCCATTACTTCCAATATAAAAGAGAAATTTATGGCATTAAACCACATATTTATGCTTTCTACAGCCACTTTCAAAATGATAGTTTGGTTGTGTGGACTGAGTAGTCAATGACTATTATTCTTAAATATTTACTGAAAATTGCTGAAAATGTAGTCACCTTAACTGACTGTTCCACTTGAAACCATTCATATTGACAACCCGAAGCTGTTTGGAACTATTTGGAGCTACATGAACCACATGACTGTGTGGCAGTGAGATCAGAGCATGTTGCAGCTCTGTTTTTCAATGGCTCTGGCTCCTATTATTTTTATGCATGGCACCTTTAACTTGGGTGAACTGACACTTTACGGGCTAAAACTCATAAAATGCGGCACTCTACCTTACTCACTATTTCTGTTTGCCTTGAAAGAAATCTGTATGTTTTGTGTTATGTAAGATCAGGTCACTTCAGTTAAGCAGAACAGTGTAAACAGGCCATTCTGGTCATTTAAAGTATATATCAGAATATGAGACATTACCAGTTGGCTCCAGTTCATCTAGTAAATTACACTGTATTTCCATTCTTTTCACATCTCAGAGCAGCTTGCTGTTCACTCAGAAAACTGGTTTCAATAAACATTTTTGTGTATTCTTTTTTTTTTGCAGACTCAGGGAAGCTTTTCACCCTATAGATGAGTCAGTGCAAGGAACACCCCCCTTTCCTACTCACACACACAGAGCAGTTTCGCAGCGACTTCCTCTTTTATCTCACAGCTCACTGTGGGAAATGTCTCACACTTTAAGGGTCATCGAATACAATGAGTATGAGTTACACTGTCAGATATCATTTATCACCCTAATATGAGTAAGGGGTTGGCATGTAAACCTGGCATCCAGTGTAAACACATGCCAAGGGACCGACTGGAGCGTTTACTTTGGCCCACAAGCAGTTCTAGTGTGGTTTCACATGTGGCTAGATGAAGAGGGTGGAAGCAGGCAGAGGAAACTTAGATGCTTGTCTAACATTTCCGCTCAATCATTACCAAGATCATGTTACCATAACACACACAAGATTTTTTTACCCAGGCGCCACTCATAGCCAGACTTTGAAGTAACAGTCCAAGTAGTAGGTAATAATAAAAAAAAGTCCAGAGCATTCCCAAGTCTTGTCGACATTTGCAAGGGGTGCAAGACAATGCAGCTAAACAGTCATTTTGTGTGAAGTGACTTGAAGGCTGGGCACAAGCTGCTAACAACTGATTTTCTAATTGAAAATTACTGAAAGGCTTCGCCTACCTTTCAAGTATGGTGTCCCTACATAACGGGCACAATATAGGCACTTAAAAAGAGAACTAAAATGCAGCTCTCCTCTAAAAACATTAGGCCTAATATATGAACTATTTTTTACTGATGCTTTCAAAGACTAAATC
>JAPZDZ010000013.1:18860574-18876810 GCA_029783805.1 Acanthurus tennentii | reverse complement strand
CAATAATATTTGTCTTAAAGGTTAATAGAATGATGATAGATGATCGACTGGCTTCAGTTTCTTTGTGGAAAAATGCAGTTAAGTTTGGCAACCTGGCTTGATAATAATTATTTAGCTACTGAACCACTGGCAACTAATAGTGTATCACTTATAACAGCACCCTGATATTTTTTTAGCACTCAGGTTATCATAATTCAGTTTGTCCTGGCTGAAAACAATATTTGAGTGGTTAAAACCCTAAAGGCAGTGCCACTAATTATATATTGAAATTTCCTAATTTCTTGCTCATACTGCATATTTTTTATGTGCCACAAGCTACAAAGAGCTATACTGGCCTTGTATTTCCTTCCCACACTGTAATGGTGACCTGGCAGTACATAAAGGCAGGTCTGCAGCCACACTCCAGATCAAGTTGGACATGGTGATCCCTCTACAGCACTCCAGAGACCTCTAAATAGCTGCTTTTCACAAGCAGAAAAGCACCTCACATGTTTGAGTAGAGATTTTTCGTTGTTTTTCCGATATGTTCAGAGGTAACTACACATTCAGAGAGATGGTTTGCACATCCAGTATTTTCACTGTTGTGAGCTAATACTCTCTTTGCTGTTGAAAGTGAAATCTCTCACACACTCTCGTGTAAGAAAGGGTATGGAACTGACTAACCTTGGCAGAGATACTTGAGAGGCTTAAGGTTAATTCTAAACTGCTGTAATCCATGATTTGGTTGATTTGAAAGCAGAGATAGCAATGGTTCAGCATGTACCTGTCAGTACTAAATGATTGCTTATTTCCTGCCAGAGGGCTGAGGTGGAGTAATAGCAAGCAGCTGCCTCATCTGGACCTTACCTTTCCTTTCTGTTGGCCCGCTGTTCTGTCAAGCTAGCATGCATGCCAAAACGCCTACTTTTGCTCAAGTTCTGCACTGCCTGTTCAAGATACCGACTGTTGTAGGTGGCGTGTAATCAGGATGAAGCACAAGAAACCCTCTTGATCCACCCTCATGAGTGATAACCGCCTGTGAGACAGTATTGTAAGTAAGCGTTACAAACTAATGAAAGGCATCGTTTGTCCAGTGAGGTCACCAAACGCCTGCTGCTAATGAGCAGTCATGACAATTCTTTTTATGCTCTGGCTTTCATTTGTGATTTCCTAAATGCTCCATCGATTCATAAAGTCGAGGCACCAGGAACAAGGGAGCCATATTTATCACATGGTGAGGAGCATGCAGGATGTTGCACCAGCTTTACTTCTTCATCGGAAAATGATAAACATAAATCTGTGGAATGCATCCGTGTGATAGAAGTCCACCGTGAACCAGGGGTGGGGGTGGGGTGAACTGGTCTGCTTTCCTTAGGTAGTGGAATTAGAAAAACCGGAGCTGTGTAGGGTTTGCTGACATTTGAGAAAAAAACCCCACCTTCAGCAAAGGCAGACTTGCAATTCAGTGTCACAAGTGCAGGACTGGTGCTCTAAAATAGCAAGGATGTGAGGGCTTTTGAGGAGCCCCCTCAGCAATGTGGAGGGACTTTGGATAGGCAAGGCTTCTCCCTGTGAATCACAGCTAATTAACAAAGTAATTAAGATCAGAATCGCTGCTCAGCGAAGGACTCTAAATTGTCTATACATTCAAATAGGCTATCAAAAGGAAATCCCATCCATTCATGAAAGGGGTAAATTAAAGCGTTCAGACCCTTTCCTCTCTATTATCCCTTCCGTGTGTCACACAAGGGACATCTGTTGAAAAGAGCAAGCAATGTTATGGTGAGTTAAAACCCTCTGTGCTCCATCAGAAGCTCTGTTCATAATGCATTCGCTATACATATTTCAGGTTGAGTGAATTTATTTCAATAAATAATGTCACTCCAAGGACACACTTCAATCTTTCCGCTGTGGCCACGCTGACTGTAAGCCACACCATATTGTTATCTCATTCCTCTTGTGGCAAATGATAGATTAACAAACAGTTTATAAACAGGGCACTCAGCATGTCCACAGTTTTATCATCACTGCACACTGCCAACGTAACCTCTCCTTATGATGGATGTATTTTCCAGTTTTGTTCCGCTGCTTTAAGCTGCAAGGATATCTATAGGTATGGCCATAATGTTAGGGCTTACAGGGAATTTCATATAGTGGGCACACAGTGGATGCAATTTATGGCTGGGATTAAGTCCAGTGGGTTTTTCTGGTGGGCAGTATTTAGGTGGTGCTGTCATCTACTGTGTTGACTTTTTTTAAATGCTGCATGTTTTTCCTTGTACTGCCTTTTAAGTAAATGCCTCATGGGACTTGGGGAAGTTCTGCACCACTCTCGTGTCATGTAAACAGTCCGTGTCTCAGTCTGTGGTTGATTTCCACAAAGTAGACACCACGCTACACAGAACTGAAGCCACTTTTAAAAATGGGATATTTCTTCTACTATGGCAGATTACAGTTAGTTAGGATTTTTTTTTTAGCTGGCTTTGTGGCTGGACAGGAGGATTACCATGAAATGTTTCACAAACGTTCATGGCTCCCATAGGATGGGATAATTAATGACCAATATTTTAAAATCAGAATTACTTTCATTAACTAACAGTGGGCGGCAGTATGCATCTTAAAGGTGTGTTATTGCCTGCAAATAAACAAGAACAAGAATCAAACAGTTGCGCTTATGACATCAAATTGCTACATGTAGTAAGAGTCATGTAGTGTAGACTAGAGAAACAAACCTGCTGTCGCTGGCTTTGACTGTTTGTACAATAGATACAAAATGTTTGCAATATGCAACACATGTTGCAAGGGTTCAGAAAAGAGGGAATAAGTGGTGATGTCACTTAGATGTGGTTAGGTCAGAGCTACCAATATTAGATCATCCTTCTTTTCTCATTGAATCTCAGCCTTTCTTACCTTATGCATAAACTAAAGGTCATTAACTTACTTTTTTAGATACAAAATGTGTAAATACCGGCAATATTATAAGCATTAGCCATGAAAAGTAAGTAATAATTGGTAATCTGTATCAGCGAAAAAAATATCATCGCACAGCATCTGTAGTTATTTGCATTACATCGCATGGTTTCTATTGTGGATGTAGATTCTGAGTCTTACTCTGTGCTAACTCTCTTTGCCCAGCTCAGTCACAGGACATTACAAGAATAGACATATTACAGTGCGTCTTACTTGTTGATAAGTGTTCTCTGCACAGCGTACAAAGCCAACCCCTGTTTCCTGAGCTGTCTTGTGCAATTTGTGCTGAGCCCAGTGTAGCACAAGAACATTTCCACTTGTGTTTCACCTCAGTCTTTGCTCTGCTGAAAGACACAACAGGTCACGTCAGTAATGGGGAAATACAAGTCTGTGTTGAGTTAGAGGCCACTGCCTTTTTCTTTCTGTGCTTTTCTTGCATCACATTTGAACCTGTGGTTTTCATGCATCACCTTTTCAAACACTGATATAGGCAGAGTTCAGCCAAAAAGTGTAACTTGCAAGAGAAGTGAAACTATTTCTTTTCAGGTTCCTAAAACGTCCTGATGTGAACTGGCTAAATTTAGTTTTTGTAAAAACCTACTCTTCCTATAAATGCCAAAAAAGTTCCCTTTCAGATTACAGTAGAAATTCGCCACATATCCCAAATCATTTCCTCTTCTCTTTCCTCTCAGGCAGGAAGGGGTTACTTTCTGTGTTTCCTGTCCAATTCCCAGAGCTCCGGCTACGTTCTGATTGCTTTCTTGATGTTAAACATTCCCAGGCTCCTATAACCTTCTAGCTTGCCTCCGCTGTCCAAGAACCGTCCCAGGTGAATGAGTGGGCGAACCTCCTGTTTTTTAAGGATAAAATCTTGCACAGGGGGTGGGAGATGCAGGGGACTGGAGGGACAAGGAGCCATGCAATGGGAAAGCATTCTTTCTTTGCATTCCACTGAGTTGGTGTAAGGCTGTGGGAAAGCATGTTTTTCCCAACCATGGTATGTTTGAGACAGTGTTTTTTTTTTTTTTTGTAAAAGAAAGCTGTATTCAAGCAGATGGTTTTGTGAAAAAGCATGGCACAGCTTGTAGTCGTATACGCAGTGTGAAGGAATAAATAACCATGCATTTGTCAACTGCAGGAACATGCTTCTCCAACTCGTATTTTCTCTGTATCAAGGTTAACATGTGCCTCCCTTTTAAAAGTCATCCTTTAGTTTCTCCTCTACGACTCCTTCCCACTCACTTCCTTCCCTCCTGAGACACCTGATCGACAGCTGAGTTATGTTATCTCATCTGAGTCAGCGGAGCCTTCACATCAGTCAAAACATAAACGGGATCCAGATTGAACTAACATGCCTGTGTGGAGGCTGTGGTGTGGATATGACCCAGGAGCAGGGCTGGGCCAAGCCAGACTATATTTAGCCCAGCGATGCACAGGCTAATTGCCCTCCCAGGCCTAATCATTTCCAGGCTCTGCAGCTCACAAACGACTGGAGGGGAGGCCAAACACCCACTAACCTCATGTTAAAGAGATGTCAGCATCAATGGGGCTGTCAGACCGCTCCACAGACAAGACAAATTAGCACAATATCCTTCCTCCTCGTATGCTATTAGATGCTCCATAAGCGGATTGGATTGAAGAGTCCAGTATTGCTGTCTGCTGTATTAATTGAATATGTTTCCCCGCTGCAGTAATCAGTAATGTGGAGTCTTGGCAGCATCCTCTACAGGCGACATAGGAAGGTTGTCTTCAGTTCATCCCTGCTTTTGATGCCTGCTTGAGCAATCCCTTGTGAATGATAAATCCCACCACTGCTGCCTCCTACAGGCAGCTTAGCTCCTCTCTGTGGGCCTAACCTGGGTTGAAAAGAGAAACACACCAGTGCTTCCGCCCTACTAAACCTGCCTTAGCTGTAACATGGCGTCGGTGGAAAAGTTTACTTTGTGTTTTTTTTTTTTTTTTTCTGCCACCCTCATGATCAAGTTCCTGTTTGTGCCGAATTACACCATTTCCTGCAGGGTTCCTGTCACAAGACTTGTCCAGGTTAGACAGAGGGCACATGATGGCTCGAGTCAGAGGTTAAGGGGTGGTAGGATGAGCAGGTTGTGTCACCTCTCTGCCTGATAATCAGTACAAAGCTTCCTTCCTGGTTTTGTTCCCAAAGGCTTTCTGGGAAACCTAATATTTTTCCAAGGCCTTTCCATTATTCACACCTTCAGTAAGACCAGGTGGATTTTCAATGATGAAAATCATAGAGCACCACAGCCTATTACTAACATTTACAGCATTTTTTTTACTGCCCTAAAAAGGAAAATTACACGTGTTTTGCTTTCACAATGAGACATCAGCAAAAAACATTACTTAAAAAAAACATTAGCTGTGTTTCAGTTGAGATAGTAAATGTTAAATTATACCTAAATGACAGCTAAATGATGGTTCAATTTCATTATTGCGTTAGAGATGATTGATGGAAATGGTAAATATTTTTGAAAACTTTCAGTTTTACAAAAAAGCACACTTGAGGTTTTTTTTCCTATTTAAAAAAGGGTTAATGACTTAACACCCTTACTGAAAAAAATTAGATAAAATGAACATGAAAGTCACAAAACTGATCAGTTATTTCCACTCAGAGAGGAGGGGAAAACAAAAAGGAAGAAGCTGTTTCCACTGTCAGCTTCTTCCCAGGTATTCTATGCATGAAAAAAAATCCTGTAGACCTCTCTCTTTTTTTTCTCCTGTCGATGATCAAGGTGACTCTTTTTTTGCTTCTACTTCTTTGTTGTCGCTTTCAGTGAGGTATAATGGCATTTGGCGTGACAAACACTTCTTCTGCTTTGTTAATTTCAACCATGTGTAATAACCTATAACGCGACTGTCTGATGAAACCATGCTTTCAGGGCCTTATTTGCTCCAAAGTAGTCATGAAAACAAAACTAATTCGTTTTTTTTTTTGCAACATTTAAATGTTTGCTTCAAAATTGCTTGACAATTAAATGGAAACCTGGATAAAAGTGCACTTATTTAACAAAACATTCTTGATCTTATTAATAAGCCTCATATCTTTCAAAGAAGCTCCCATTTGAAGCAGAATACATTTAGAATTGTGGTTAACTGTGTTAAGACTTTTGATGAGGTATGCTTGTGTCTCTAGTTTTTATAAACATGTGGCACCCACACCAAAAACAAGAGATTATTACGCCTGATACATGTGGTTTACTGCCTTTCCATTACTGCTGTAAAATCAGTTTAAAAAGTCATGCATGCAGGCATTTTATCAATTGTCACTTCTTATCAAGATTTTGATTCATTAGAAGTTGCTACTGCTGTCACCAACTGTATGATCTGTTCTTAAATCAAATCAGCTTTGCCATCATTAGCAATGTTTCTCATTCCTGACAGGTTTAGGGTCCCATTCTCTGTATGAGTACTGCCACTGAGCTGAGTGCAGCATTGAGTCCCTTTGAAAACGGTATGGATCATGTCTCAGAGGTGTAGTGGCATTAATGACAGCCTAACCAAGATTATCTTGACGTATGTGACTTCTGGCTCTAAGGCCCCTTTGAGTGCAAAAAACATGTATTGACAAATGAGCGCAGAGACAGTTTTGCACAGTCTGTTCCAAGGAATAAATGGACATTAGTGCATTTTGACACCTGCATTGTTTAATTCAGTTAAATTCAGTTATTGTAAATGGTTACAATCTGATTTTCCCCCTCAAAAATCTCACCTCCACTTCTTGAAGTTCGTAGGCTGTTCAGTCAAAAGGCGACTTGAAAGCCAAAGCAGAGAGGGGGTATGAGAAAGAATAAGTGAACTGTGTTTGTCAGCTTTTTAAACCCTGAAATTGATTCTTCTTCTATGCTCTTTATTCTAATGACAAGCTAATCCCCTTCTCCTGTTTCCCTCTGTTATAAATAGAGCCTCTTATTTCCCCGCTCTGCTGTATGCTGCTGCTGAAAATTAGCACTCATGATGAGTCTGCGCTCTGAGCAATCAATTTGCCACACTAAGTCCCTCCAAAAAGGTTACCTGTGGCAACTGCGCCCCGGTCACGTAAATTCGCCTCTCCTGCCAATTTTTATTCAGCTAGTTAAATAAATGTCTCCGTCTGGAGAGTCAGCTGAATGAAATGTCAAAATATTGATGTTGAATAGTTATATCATTTTAGGGCATTTGTCATAAATGAGGAGGGTGGTTGGTGGAGATTTCGCAAAAGGATAAGGGGGCGTTTCAGCCCCAGGGATACTTTAATGATATTAGTAGAGATCTTCTTATTTATGAGGCTGTAATTTATTCATGCTCAGCACTGGCCATCCATCACAACTAGGCTGGTTTATTGTAACCTACAACGGTCATAGAGCTAAGTAGTACAGCTACCTGAGTAGCGAATCAAATACTTTGTTAGTCCTCTTCTTGAACATCTAGTCAGATTGTAATGCAGGATTAGAAAGCAGATGCTTGCCTGAATTCCTTTTTACCTCCCACCTTCCTCCTCCTCTTGTTGCCTCTTATCATTTCAGTAAACTTCAAGTAATCTAGATTGTAAAATGGATTTAAACATGTCTAAAGGTAAAAGCGTGTTCCGTGTCCAGAATTCAATGTGGTGCAGGAAGCTCGCCCTCTTAGCTTCCTCAAGGCTGCATCTCATGTCAACATAATCTCTCCAAGAGCTCTGTGTTTTCTCTGTGTTTTTGTCATCTCAACACAATAATTGAACTGAACAAGGATAATGTCACCAGTTTACCTCAACGCATGTACTTGTTGGATGTTTGAACAGCATTTGAATCTACCATCTAGTTTCTATAGCTTCAAATTGGCAATCCGACCTTCACACCTACTTCATGTAGCAATTGGCCAGATGTGAGGAGGTGAGAAAGTAAGCAAGGTTTGAACTTCTCTCTGAAGCTATTTTTTATTCTTTGCGCACTTATTAACTGTGCACAACTGAAGCAGTATAAAAACCACCCAGGAGAATGTGAAAGTAAAAACAGTTAGCCTCATATTACATTTTATTAAGGTGTCACATCTTGCTTCTCTGTGACAGCACCCTTTGGACGCCACCTTCCAGTGTTAAACAATGAACCCTTTTGTCTTTTTTTGATACATTTTGGTCAGAAGACAAGTTTTACAAACGTGCTATTTTTGTGGATTTCCCTGAGGTCAACTTCCCACACTTGTCTGCTTGAAAGCATCAATGTTGTTGCACTTTTTTGTACCTAGAAAAAGTGACCCTAATGCAGTGTGGTGTCATCAGGCATAGCACTGTTTTGGCCAATCAAATATGTTCAAGTTCACATTCCTATTAGAGTTTTTGTAACTATCTGCCATAACTTAAGCAACAAATGCAGCCTCTTTAATTTGTGTGTGTTTGTGTGGGTAAGTGAGAGAGTGAGACATTGTGCTACTTTTGGCCTGAGTTCCCCGTATAAAGATCCAATTTAACAAGAATTATTGCCCCATGTTGTGAAGAGACCTCACATGTTATTAGTCATCAAGGACTTCCATGACAGGCTGAGGACATAAAGTGGCATTGGACCTTTGACCTTCCAAAGCTCTCCCCATGAGAAGTGTAAATGCTAGAATTTTCTCTGCCTGTCAAACATAAAAATGCTCTCCTTGAATTTAAAAAGTGAGGGAATTTATTAAATTAATGCTGTATTGAAAAACTATTTCACTGAAAAAAAGTTATCATTTTGGATTTTGATAATAGAGTCAATTTTGCAGCAATTTTACAGCTCATTCAGTGTAGTTCAAACAAGGTTGTTCACCTATTAAGTATGTGCTCAGAAGACAAACAACAATAAAAAACAGGGAAGAAATCGCATTTGTAGGTTGTGGAAGTTCTTCAGCTATGTTTTGAAAAGTCAACCAGACTTTATAAAAGTTAAGGAATCTGTCATGTTATTACAGCCTTAAGTAATTTTAGTTGACTTTCAATGAATCAGTCATTTGCAGATCTTTTATTAGACTGCAGTCATGGTATTTGACAGCACAGGTGTGAGTTTGTTGTTGAATTTTACTTGTTTGATGGCTATAGAACCTTGATATAATCTCTTCATATTATACTGTAAAACACAACCATGACATTGGAAGGGACACACACACACACACCCACACACACATACACATACATACACTTACACCCCCCTAATGTTTATTTTTTTTTTGCTGCTGGAGTTGACTGGGCAGGTCTGCAGTGTGTCTGGCAGGCTATAGGGTCTCTGGGTTGCTCTGATAGTGCTTGTTCCTTTGAGGCCCCAACATGCTGTGGATAACGACACCAACCTCATCCAGAGTCTGATCTCAGGCCAGCACGAAACGATCCAACGTTTAAGCTGCCAGGACCTGGCAGGATAAAGATACACCCGTGGTTGATTGGTTGAGCACATCACCAGACGTATAACCCTGGTTTGATAGCTGATAGCACCAGTCCTCCCTGCTCTTTGCAGGCACATAACCATGCCTGGATGCACTCTCAGAGAATTAGCCCACCCTTCTTGTCTCCCTTGTCTCCCCTTGATCTGCCTTAACTGGCTCCTCTCCCCCCACGGTTCCCTTCTGTTCTTTCTGTTTCTCTCCCCCAGAAACCGTCTTTCTTCTTTGCCTTCTCCCCTCCCAGTTCCTCGTCAGATCCACAGGGCCAGATTTTTATCGCTTTTCTGTGAGTCCTGCGAGGGGAACCTTGAGGGTCTCAGTGGGATCAATTTAAAAAGGAAGCGCTTGTCTCTCCTCCTCTCCTTGGCCCTCTTGGCTGATTGGGTCCGCTCGCCAGGAACTTGCAGGCTTTTGATCTCAGCCACCCCCCTTGCAGCCCCCCACTACCCCTGCTCAAAGTTTTTGTCGAAAGCTTGGCTCTAAAAAAAAAAAAATCTGCTCCACTTTCTGAGAAATGTGGGCCCCATCCCCTTTTTCTGCACCTGTGAGAGACCAAGTAAAAGTTTTGTAAACCCACTGGGTGGTACTAACAATCTATGGCATGATTGACTTCTCTTTGAAGATGTGAAAGCGAACCATCTCTTCAGGTGGAGGTACACCGAAGAGGACTTTTGGTCCTCGGGCAGCTTGCTTGAACAACTAGTGAGAAGTTGCTGGGAGGTTTGATGCATAATTCAGAAAGTGTGGGGAACGGCTCTCTCTGTTACAAAGAGGAGAAAGGTATGAGATGGTGCCTGGGAGCCTTCTCATGCTGAGTTGTGTTGAAGGTGCTCCTGCCTTTGTACGACATAAAGGAACAGTGACCCTGCAGCAAGAGGGACTACATTAGACTAGTATAATCGACCAGGGTATGCTGCGTCCAGAGTTTCATGTTTTTGGTGGGAACTCAGAGCTTTTTTAAAGGATTATTCAGATTTTTTTGCAACTTGGTTCTTATTTTAGTATTTTGGGCCATCATTCCATTATGATGGCATTGCATTTAGCAAATTTTGTCATTTGTCTTTGATATATTTAGGAAAAAAAGAGCACAAGTATTGTATCTCTGTTCTTAACGGTAGATACCCTTAGTTAAGGTAATGGAATCTGTATCACCATCATAAAACACACAAACCATGTTTATTGCAATGCTTACCTCACTTTCTGCTCACCACAATACAAACAGACTAATTCAAAATGCAAGTTTTTACTCATTTAGTAATTTTGCCCGTTCAGCATCTTCGCACTGGTGAGACAACCCACCTAGTTATGGTATGATATACCTTGATACTTGTTAGAACTGAAGCATGTCGGTCCTCACCCCTTATCCTTAAAAGAATGATGGCCACAGTAATGAAAATAGGACCCAAACTATAATAAATCAATGTCTGCAGCAGTGCGTGAAATTTCTCTCTCGTATGATTATGAGAGTTTGTTGTGTAATATGACTGGTTTTCTGACAAATGTGTAGTAGAAACACTCTGGCAGTGTTTGGATTGGAGCCAGGACAAGTCACCCTCCTCCCCCATATCTTCCTTCTCTCTCTTCTGCCAGGTCTCTCTGAAGGTCAAGCAGGAGTTTTTCTTGTCCTGCCTCACTGACCTGTGGTCTTTTGGGAAAACTCTAGTCACGAATCAAGATTAAGATTTTTGGTAAATTTAGCCCAGCCAGGGCACAGGTTTGGGGTTTTTGTTTTTTCAAAAGAGCACAACCTAAAGTCTTGCCAGTTAGATGGAATAAACAAGTTTTCTTAGCCTGTGAGCTGCTCAGAGAGGACCTAAAAGTTTGAGGTGGAGTGTCTGTCTCTGTAAAGCAAAGCACCCCTTACTTTTAGGGCTCTTGGGTCCCTCGGAGATGACATCATCTATGTAGTTGCGCACTAATTGAGGTTTAATGCTAGAGTAGAGAGAGCAGGGCTGTAATTTTCCCGCCCCGGCCTGGAATAGAGACGACAGCTTTTCATGTGGTCTTGGCTAATTTAGGTTGCAGTGCTGCAGCTGTAGGACACCTCACACTTTTGTCCTTCTCATTCTGCCTCGACATTAAAGAATATGAGAAAAGCAGCTTGTAAAACCCTACTTGGCAGTGTCTGGACCCAGACATACAGTAGGACAGATAGAATGAAACATAAATCAATTAACCGCTGGTGAGACATTGAAATAGTTGGCCTCCCCCCCCCAACAATACCCTGATGTGGAAATTGGACTTTAAACAAGGTTTGGGTAACATCTTTTTCCAGTGCCTGTTGCAAAACCACCATAGTTCTCAAGTGTGTTTTTTCCTCCCACCACCTCCTGCCTTAAGACTTCAATCATTCTGAGAGTTAGTCAACATATGTCAGCGCAACACAATGCATATTTTATAGGCCTAAGTAGGTGGTGAAGTAGGAGTAAGAGCATGAGGAAGAAGCTGCTGTAATACACTTAATGGCATTTGATGTGTCATTATGATTGTATGTCCACAGAGCCCGAGCGTAATGACATTTATCCTCCTATCTATGCACACTCAAAACACAAGCACATATACACAAACACAGAACTCTACCTGCTCCTTATCCCATCCGTTGTATCAGAACCTGTATAAACATCAGGCCTGTTTGAAGTGGAAAGCCTTAATCACAAGTGTAATCATTGACAGTACAAGGTGGTTACTGGCCGGAGAGGAGAGGGATGGAATGGCCCAGCCACACCATCAAAGCCTGTAAAGAAACTTGTCAGCAGCAGTTTACTTCTAAAATTTACTATATAGTATTAAATAACTAGTTCTAAAGCAAATCTCATATGCACTTTTCTTTATTATTACATGTTTTTGTTATGATAAACTGTCAAATGTATCAAGTAACTTACAAACAGTTCTCAAAAATGTATTTAATGTCCGTCATGTATTTGTGTCATCATACACTTATGCTGTCTTTTAACGAATGAAACAATCCACACTTACTCCAAGAAATATATCTAACATTTGACATTCTACATAGGCAGTCATATTACAAAAATGTATGCATTATGGCTTTAGCCAACCAAAAAAATTTAGTTGACTGAAAATTCTGCCTGTTTGATTACCTGGTAGGCTGAATGCATGCTAAGCTAAAGTTACACATCATTGCCAAGCAAAACGATTTTTTTGAAGTTTGACCATTTCATTTTGACACTTAGCTTTATTGTTACCTTCTGGGAATGTCTTACAAGTACAGTCAAATACAGCAGTAACTAACACACACACACACACACACACACACCCCACACACACACACAGAAGATCAGAGACAACTGGTTTCTATACAACATCAAAGCTTATGTTAGTTGAGCTAATGTTGGCTGGCAGTGTGGTATAAAGTTCCACAAAGGCAGCATGAAAAAACAGTTGCCAGAATTCAACCTACCGCTCACTCTATTTAGTTGGCTTCAAATGAGGCTTAACATTCACACAATTTTGCTTTACTTTTCCTCAGTATTACAACATTAGTCAAACAAAACCACATTGACTGTACAACTTGCTGATGTGGGTTGAACAGTGTCTACAGAAGAAACTGTAAAATAACCTAAAACATTACAAACTCAAGTTTAAAGCCTTTTCATTGTTAGCTCAAATCAGTTTATCATTGAACAATAATTTTGAAGTTCGATGAATATTTGATTTGACAAAAACAAATTGACCAACCAGTCAAGCCTCTGACCAGGAGGTGTCAGCCTGAGTAATTCCTAATTTTATAGTTATATATTCAATTGGTTTGTTTGACTTAAGGCCCACAGATTTACTGTTAGCTTCCTGGTTTCACTCCAGTGATGGAGAGCAGAATTATTGAAGTAATTGAATCAGTAAGTAAAAACACTGTTATTTTCTTCCTGTATACTTGTCATTAAGAGTAGCTAGAACTTTAATTCAACCTGAGGGAATTTGTTGTGCAGCAGTTCCAGTACATAGTAGATATGAGAGCTAATATAAAAAGTGCAATTCATTCAGTTCAATCACTGAGTGATGTTGAGAGAAAATTTTTTGTTTGTCATTTCTTCATCTTAGTAAGCATGTTGAAGACCTAACTCTGCTCGGACAGGAAATCTTGTTCTGGTGTTGTAATGATGTAGGTGAGAATTGTGAGGATTAAATATAACTGAGGGGAAAAAAAGACTGGGTGACATTAGTCATTTCTGTAGCTTCAGTAGTAGAAAACACCGGTCAAATTAAACTGCTTGTGTTCAGACAGAGGATAAAAGCACTGTAAAATTATGTTCCACAAGAAAATTGGTCATCACCTTGAGCAACATAATATTGGCAGTAGAAGCATTTGTTTTATTTTAGCCATAGAATAGTCCAGTGTATGGTCTCTTAAAGCTAACCTCAATATAATAACCATTCACTGAAAAATGCTGCAGTGCCTAATGTACAAACTCAGGCAAAAGCTTTTTGGTAGCAGAATGCTGTGATCAGAGGTATTTGCAAGGGGAAAATGAAAATAAGCAGTTGATGTCATTGTACATTGTGTATCAGTGCCTCTGTAATGTACATTGGCCTTGGGGTGTGATTTAGAAATGAAAGAGTGTTTTGTGATTAACTCTCAGCACATGCACACACACATACATGCACACTGATCCCATTGTAGCAGTCAAGTCTAGCTGGCCTCTGCTTGGGCCAAAGCCTGTTAACTCCAATTCAGAGCGTAGAGGCTGGTAATGAGCACTGTCAGAGTTGACATAAAAACCTCCCGCTCTGGGGCTGAATTCTGTAGTCAGACACAGAGGGAGAGAGAGAGACAGAGAGAGGAGGAGAGACAGAGAGAGTGAGAGAGAAACAGAGAGAGAGAGGGGTAAAGCAGGTTCTGTCTGTGCTGTGTTGATCTTGCGACATTCTGTAAATTAACCATTAAAATTGCCAGTCAAATTTAGCGGTATTTTGGTCATTTGCTTAGTATTTGCCCCAGCCCTAGATTCTGATATGTACTACAAGAGAAAAGGGAACATGTGGTCACAGGAGAGGTTGAAGTTCTAGGTAAATCATGTTGACTCAGGTGACCGCTTTTGCATATAATTCCCCTCATACCTAGAATGGATTACACCATACTTTGAATCTTAGTACTTAATATCAGTGGAGTTTTCAAGTATTTGGAACAAAGTTCTATTTAAACGCAGTCTGCTTTCTGATTTGTAACTGCTCAGTTAAAAATGAAGGTTCTTGCCCTCAATGTGAAGTTGTGTGCTTATGCATCTGCGACCTGAAATAATATTAAATTTGCTCACCCTAAACTTACCTTGAATACAGTTTTGTTTTGTTTTTTTTTACAGTTTTTTAACATGAATGCACTGTTATTAGACAAACATCAGGTACTCTGTGTAGTTGTCCTCCAGTTTAATATCAGGAAAGTTGTTTTCTTCACAATAAGCATTTTTCTGTCCGTCCCCATCCTGGCTCATTAGAATCATCTTGTTTAGAATGGAGTTCTTGCTGTGTTGTCTGACTTGAGTGCAGGCAGCACAAAAAAACAGCTTCCGCATTCCAACATTGCGTGTCCTGGACTCCCATTTCTCAATAATTTATCCAGACAACTAGAATGATTATTCTATGAATATGCACTAAAAATTCCTTTCTTATGCTCTTTCTCACCGAGTTTGTGTATGTCGGTGTGTGCTCAAGTGTGTGTGCATGTGTGCAAATGTGTGGCTGTGTATATGCAGCTCTTTTCCCCCTGAAACAAAGGAGGTGTCAGAGCGAATTAGCCCCCCTACGACTGAACGCCCAGAGAGCTTAGAGATGCACCACAGGTTCTGCTGAGTCGCACATGAGCCGCGGTGTCTGCCTCTTACTCTCCGCTCCCCCCGCTCACTCGCCCCCTCTCTACTTCTGAGTTGCTCTAACAAGGTTGTTGGAAGAGGATAAGGCGTGTTAAATGAATAATTTACACAGAAGAGCGCTCCTTATTTATTTAATACGGCTGGATCTGACTGAGTGGGCAGCCTGCGTCCCCAACTGCCGAGACGCTGGATAAACGAGCGCTTGCTTGGCTTAATGGAGGGCCAAAGCGACAGGCATTTAGAGAGAGGAGGAAGGTGCATAAGAGAGAGTTTGTAAATTGTGTGTGTGTGTGTGTGTGTGCTTGTGAAACAAGTCTTGCAGACCCCTGTAAGTGTGCGAAACCTGTGGCCGCTGAATGTATGTCATCATTGCACCATGTTAGACTTTGTACCCTATAGACAGATCATTGGAGAGAACCTTGACTTATTTGCTGCCAGGATTTCATTAAATAATGCTTTTTTGAATGAATAAAAGGAAAAAAAAATATGGTGGACACCATTTTTTGATGCTGATATGTGGAGCCCTGAATTGTTCAGTTATAAATAGAAGAGACATAATGGAATGGAAAAACCATATTTACAGACATTAAATTTCATGTTAAAAAATGGTCTTTTTTTCTTTAAAATCTCTTTTTTTTAAAAAAAGTTACCATTTTAAAATTAATAATACTCACATTACAACATTAAGATGCATGTCTGCTGAGTTGTCACCCCCACCCCCTCTTTTAACCAATCATATTTGCCCTCAGCTTCCCAGGAGGCCAACCAAATGCCAGCAAGTTAATTATAATGTCATGATAATTAGAATTTTTAATTATCAATTTGATTATTTAACAGTTAAAAGATTCATTCATTTGTTATTTTCAGGGTAGAGTTTGTCTGTTACAGAATTTGCCTTGTGATTGTTTTTCTTTTTTTGCAATAATTTTAATATTTGATATCTCTGCAGGGGGAGTGTGGAGAGGGGGGGACAGGACCACATCCCAGGCACCACCCAGGAAGAGGAGGAGCAAGGGAGCATCTTAGGAGGAAGGATAATCTAATCGGTAAACACCTTTTGATTGAGCATCAGTTGTTTTTAAGATAAACT
>JAPZDZ010000013.1:18839835-18855474 GCA_029783805.1 Acanthurus tennentii | reverse complement strand
TAAGTCATCAGAGTAAGGTTAGGACAAAAAATGTACACAGTTATATTGTGCAATATGGGTTCATGCAGTTATGCAACGTACATCAACTCATGCATTTTTATAGTAAGTAGTTCATTTTGACTTGGTCATTTTATAAGTAGCTCGCAAGCTGAAAAAGTGTGGTTACCCCAGTTTTTGATCAAGCTTCTTACACTCTAAGTCTGCTGCTTAGGAATGCCATGTAGCCCCATGTCATGATAAGTGTAGCCTTCATTTAAAGTAAAAGCAGCTTAATGTTTACTTTGTTCTTGCACAACGGAACAATTTGTTTGTTTCCGGTTAGACTGACTGTGTCCTTTTTGAGTTCACCATGTTTTTATCTGCTTTTGCCGTGGTACACAAGGACACCTTGTGTGTACTTTTATGTCATACGTCCACCAGTATCCCCTTCGTGAATGTGTTATCTACTGTACGCCTGTAGCAATCTTAGCAGCATGTCATCATTTCCTGCCTTTTTACTTTCAGTCACTCAACAAAATGAACTTACAGCAACTTACTGATATATCACTGAAATTTCTAAGACAGAATATTTTACACTGACTATGCTTTTTCACCGACTTAAATCTGGCTGAGTAGCATTTTAAAATGCCTGTCGTAATGTGCTGTAACTGTGAATTCTATTGTTCACAACCAAATACTAACCCCCCATCAGCAGATTTGGTCTTGAGCAAAGCCTAATTGAATCAATCCCTTCTGCATGAGTTTTATTAGTGAAAATTTTAGGAACATTGTAACTTTGAGTTATTGATGTTTCTGTTTCTTACACATTCCTTGACACATATCGTTTGTCACATCCCTTCACTGACAGCCCCCATCCCTCCCTTATTTTTTTCTCCTCCATCTTCTTCCATTTTTCCACCACTTTTTAGTGCTGTTTGACCTATTCACAAGGGTCCAAATGTCACAGCAGAGGGAAAGGTCAGGTAAAGGTTTAGTGTTGAGCAAAGTCTGGATGGCTAACAGAGTGCTGGCTGCCTGAGGGGGAAGCACGTCAACACTTGAGACCTTGAACACACACCTCAACATGTGCACACACACTCAGACACACTGCTGTCACCTCTACTCCACGTGGACGCCACTCAGCTCTGAGCCGGCAGCCATGTCGCCTGTGTGCATGCAACTGTAAGTGTGTGTCTGTGCACACCGTCTTATGCTCATTTGGTTCATCTCTGCGCTTGTATGATTGAAGACGTTACTGCTTCCCAGGGATGACACATGGCCTTGTTGGACATTGGGTCAAAGGTCATTGGCTGTTAGGGCTTTACAGCATCCTGCCTTCAAAGGGAAGAACCTTGTTCTTTATTAAGGGTCCAGCATGTCTGTGGTGACCATTTCTGAATTCTTAAACCCTTACACAATGAAAATGTGAATCTTTAGAATATTTACTATAATCCTAGAAAACAGTTAAAGTACAAATGAAAATGATCAGTGAATTTTATTTTAAAGATACCAGTCAATTTAAGCAAAGACCCAGCATGCTCTCAAAGAGGAACGGCAGGTTAGCAGTGGGATTTCTATATCGATTCATCTGCATCCACATGCAGTGCAGAGCAGCGGGATCCTAATTGGAATGGATTTCTCCCTTGCATTGATTTGCTCAGGTGACAGTGGATGACATATGGTTGTGTGTTTGCGCGCATGCCTTGAATACCATATGGCGCTGCAATGTTCTCTCATGCAACACCTTTCTATGTGTTGTCCGCTGTGAAGGTAAAAGAAGCAGCTGGATGCTACCAAGTCGGCACGTGTGTGTGTGTGCGCGTTGCCTCTCTCCCACGACTTGGCCTTCTCATTTAGCGGAGCTCTGAGATGAAACAAGGACCTCTGCAAACACTGATTTGATTTTCCCCATGACCGCCTTCGCTCCAGACCCTAGCTCCCCTGCACACCCACACATACGCACATGTACACCTTAGCCTGGAGAGCAAAGATGAACAGTTAGCATGCATGCAGGAAGAAGCAATCGAGCACAGATAAAGCTTAAGTTCACTCAGGAGGAAAAGACTATGGAATGATCTAATTTCTTCTGAGACTGAGAGATTCACAGTGTGGCTCTTTATTGTGTTTTTATAATGGCCTGTAAAGGAGAGAGAGATTTTTTTAAATTTTATTTTTAACTACCTTGGACAATCTCTCTGATTTACTAATCCCACATTATGTGTGTGTGTGTGTGTGTGTGTGTAAGTGTAAGTGTAAGTAAGTGTAATGGAGGGAGGAGGTCGGTGAAAGATGGCCGCTGGACATGGCTTCTCACAGCCGGCTGGCCCCGACCCCCCGTGATTTGCCCTCTTATCTAGCCCAGATCCTGGCCTTTCATCTGGGCTAAAACCTGGGGGAGCTTGGCCTCTGCTGGTTTTTTATCCCTCCCTCCCACACACACTACACAAACACAAACATGCACGCTCACACACTCACACTTCATTCCAGACCCCCTCCATCTCCAGGCTCTATCTTTGAGTCCCAGATGAGCATTGCTCTCACCTACAAGAGAGATAACAAACCTCACACTACTCTGCTCCCTCCTCTGTTTTCCTCAAACCACTTCAGATTTGATTTTTTTTTAAACTCACAACAAAAGAAAATGAAACTACCTTCTTTTTCCTTGTGTATACTGTCAACAAAGAATGTTTTACAGACTAAAATTTTCACACGTGGGTGTTTTTTAAAGTTTAACTTAAACAAAAACGGCTAGGTTGTCTTGTGACTTTGTCTTGGCCATAGGCTGCAAAGACTGGGAGCAAAACGCAGGACTCTGCAGTTTAAACAGTGGTTACATAAAGTTTGACAAAATGGAAATCAATGAATGCATCAGGGTCGCGACCAAAACAGCACTATCCTTGTTTTGACATTTCACAGAACAGTGTTTTCAGCTTTTACTAAATTATATTACTGGCCAACAATGGGTAGGTTGTTTTGGCTGGGTAGCCAGTCAGTCTTGGCTTGACCACCTCTACATGGGATCCAGGTCCAGTTTTCAGGATGTGAGTCGAAGTTTGTGCGTGTGGTATGTAGCTCCTGCAGTCGACATTATTCCGTTTCATTCCATTCCAGGTGGATGCCTGGCTCATCCCCAGTATGCCCTCCTCCTCAACCCTGACCTGCTTCCAGCATAAACAGCAGATCCTCACCTTTCACCCCTGTGGCTTTACCTGATAATCTGTCTCTGTGGATCACCCCCATCCTTTTTTTCTTCTCTTTCCCCCTTGTTCTCTCAAATTCTCTCCAGAAACCAGGTTTTTGCATCATCCAAGCCCTGAACTCTGACCCAAGTCAGATTAGATTGGCAGGCATTTCAAATCCAGCAGCAGATTGAGTAGCATCTGTGACCTCCCTATATATTTTTCATTTTGCCTTGCAGTGCAATGCCCCCTTACAATCAAAACAAATCTAGCCAGAGCTCACTAACAATTATTTACACAAAAAATGAAGCCAAGGGCATTTTCAGGCACTTAGACAAAATCTTGGTCATTGGGCTAATGCATGTTTTCTGAGCCATGTAAACAAATTTCAAATAGTTGAAGTACATTGCTTGAAAATTATTTAGACCTTTTTACTTTTTGCTCACTTCACAATGATTCAGATTTAATAGGTGGAATGTTCTTTGTATCCATTAGTCCATACAAAGTTACAATGGTGGAAACATGTTTTTAGAAATGTTTGCAAATTCATTAAACTCAGAACATGACAACAGGGAATTGCAATTGATTAAGCATGATTTGACAAGGTTATTTGGTAATTATAACCCATAATTCAGAGCTTGTTGAAACCAAAAACAAAGCCATGAGGTCTGAGGAACCCTCTGTAGACCTCTGCAATCACATTACGTCGATATGCTTGTGTTGGTATGTATTTAAAACAATTCTAAAGCTTTGAATGTTTCTTTGAGCACAAGCTAACCTACCAGGACTGGTCCTTGACTCCAGAGAAGAAAGCGTACTGTCCAGCTTTTAGTAATCAGGCATGAAGGGCCTTGATCACAGAGGTTACCAAGAACAACTCTGACCACTCCAACAGTGCTCAAGTGTTTTCCAAAAATGGAAGAAACCTACCATAGAACATGTCCCTATTATGAAGAAAATATTTTTTTTCCATAGCAGCATGCTGTTAATGAATTTAATAACTGTCAACTGTAAAATGTTAAAAAAAAAAAAAAAATCGATGGAATTATGTCATAACAGCACTGTCGTACCCTTTGTTTTATTTCTGCTTTTCACCAGTGTTTCTGCTGAGTCTTGCCCATTATGATTATATACAGATTGAAAAGTGTGGCTCTTAAGCATTTGTAGTTGTTTGGCTTGTCTTCCAGTCAGTTTCTTTCTTTCCTCTGCCTCTCACTGTCCTTGAATATCACAACAACCCCCCTGAGGAGAATTGAGGATGATGATAAAACAAGTTGCCCACCAGTGGTACATCAACAAGTGAATAAACCCCTCACTTCTCTTCTTCTCTCCCCTCTTGTCTTCACCTGTTCTCTGCTCTCTTCCATGTGACTGAACTACCGAATGGAGTTGTTAACATGCTGATTATGTAGATGACAGCCCACACTGAGAGGAGTATCCTGAACTGTGAAGCAAAGTGTTAAAGGAGAGGGTTCATATATTGAAGAGAGGAATAATGGAGAGAGGATAGTAGGCCAGAAATGTGTAGCCTTGAGTGCTTTTTCAAATAGTAAAATTGGTTGCCCTGCACCAGCAGAAGAGACTGTGTCATTGCCCCTATCTGTAGTGAATAACTAGATGTGGCCTGAGGCTGCATCATCATCACAGACATTCACCTGTTGTATCAGAGTACATCCTGTAGTGCAGCTCAGAGAGTATGAGTGTGTGTAAAGCCAGCAGCTTCTGTGCCTCTAGAGATCAGTGCGAAGCTTTGATACAAAAATACCTGCTGTTGTAGGACCAGTTATAGATACAGTTGGTCTAAGCAGCTTTTATTGCCACTGTCAAACTCTCTCCCATACGAATTAGAGAATTTAGCTTGACTGTGAAAGCATTTTTTTTGTAGTAATTGAACTGAATGTCATTGCCATGGTTCTGAAAGGGTTTGAAATGGCTCTTTATAAGGCACTCCAGGCCTGTTTTGGACTGTCCTATTGATGTACAATTTTGAGGATTATTCAGTCCTTTGAAACTATTTGAAATAAAAATGTGGTTCAACTTCTCATCTGGAGCCATCAGGTCACTGTTTTGATGAGTGTACAATACTTCTTTTATGACCAAGTACCTGGAAAACTAATGACATTCCAGCTTCAACTGTACTTTGTGCTTAGTGCTAATTAATAAATGTTAGCATGCTAACATGCTAAAGTATTAGAATGCTGGTACAAGAACACTGGATCTCAACTGGTAAACTCATGACAATGGTGGTGTTAAAGTAGCTGCTACTGTGAAAATTTCCAGAGCAGTAAAATTCTGTATGCCATTCCACATTCCTAGTGATACAGTCATTACGCAAAAAGTTTAGGATCATAATTGTCACAAAGTTATTTTAAATTTGCTGTCCAACTCCCTTTGTTTCACCTTCCCCTCTTTCCTCCTGCCAAATACTTGTCAGTATGGGATTTGTTTGTGACAGACTCTTATCAACACAGCAACTTAAGAGCAGTACCCAATGGTAACATCAGATTAGATGTGTGATCAATTGCTAATCACATTTGCATATGAATGAGTCTGAATAAGGTTTGTGTTTTGTAAGTGCTTCTTGCATTGTAGCTAATCTCCTTAAGATGATGATGATGATAATGATAATGTGTAGCCCTAGAAAGTGTTTAGATGACTCACAAAAACATACATGATATTCTCATAAAAGACCATTCTCCTAAAGCACTGTACCTGTATTTCCTGGTGGAATGAGACTAACAGTTTTAACAAAGCTAAACTAATTTTTGCACTGAGCTACTTGGTGTCAGGTGACGTCTGCTGAGTCGTCTGTCACAAAAGAATTATAGCCCCACTGGTTGCTTCTCCAGCTGTTGACACATACCTCCCCCCTCCCCCCATGTCTGACTGTAAACTTAAACATGGTAGAATTAATCGCTGAGCATTGCCTCTATCCCGCATTCCCTCTTTCTATGGCCACATAAAATGCCCAGAGGAGCACACATCCCACGGTTTTATTCCACTCGGTGTTCAGCCAAAGTCACAGTCAAACTGGAGTCAACTATCCACACAGAAAAGGAATATCTCCAGTTTTATGGAGTCGTAATGCGGTAGGGGCACTGTATAAATAATCTCTCAGCACAGAAACACTTCCAGCTGTTAAACAATATGCCCTTTGCAGTTTTTCTTCTTTTTCTTTTTAAATGCGTAAAGGTTCTGGCCCAAACTGCTTTGAAAATGAATACTGAGGGGTTTTTTTGTGTTGAGAAATTATGCTGTTGAATATTTGCCTTTTGTGACAGCAGATTGTTGCACTTTATGCTGATTAGTATTACAGAGTGGATCTGGAATTCTGCCTGTATCAAACGCTGCTATTGAAAGTCAGGTCATAATGTGAAATTCAAACCTCAGAATCTGTTTACAATTAGGCCCTTTGAAGCATTCCACTGTAATCTCTCCCTCCTTGTGATATAAAGATACAGTATTGATATAAATGAAGGGAATTTTTCCTTTGTTTTTAAAGCCATACCTGTGGCTTTTGATTGATGGATGGAAACTGTATGGTAGATTAAGATAATGTAGACCTGTTTTAAAACCTCACTCTGAGGTTATAATTTCCCCATAGACTTGCACAGTATTTTGTATCAACACAGAATGGTGATCCACAGAGTTGAATGACCTTATCCTTTACGATAACCGAGAAACAATGTTTGTGAACAGGGGATGATAAAGTAAACCCAGAACTGTTTTCAAGGGGGCATCCTTATTGCCTTTGGCCAGGTTGCAGTGCTGGTCAGTGAAGGGGGAGATGAGAGGGGAGCCCCTCTTCATCTGGTAAAGATCCTGCCCTTGGGCAGCTTTCACGCTCCACTGGCTTATCCTTCCAGGAAGTGTGTAAGTGTGTGTGTGTGTGTGTGTGTGTGTGTGTGTGTGTGTGTGTAAGTATGTATGTGTGGTGGAGTGGGGTGTGTGTGTGGGGGGGGGGGGTCAAGGAACCCCCTGCAGAGCCCCAGCATGTACCTCGACTGCATGCAGAGCCTAAATCAAAAGGGGCAGTCTGTCCTTAGCCTGGAGGGGAGTAAGTCTGCTGTGTTTGACCACAGTGACATAGGTAATATGACAGCTTGTCACACTTGTGCAGATGCCTGTATTTGTGACAGTGTATGTTTGCTTCTCTCCTTGTGTTGTCAATAATGACACCATAAAAAAAACTAAGGAAGTCATGCAGCCATTTCAGCTTGCTTTTTAAAAATGTTGGATCAAACTGATTCTAGACTGTAATTATACACACTGTTGCAATGTTGGCTGTTATTTTTTAATGAATGTGGAAACTTGATTGTAGGCTGTCGGGGCTAAAAGGGCAAGTCAATGCTGGAACGGCTGGCTAGTCTTAGTGTAGTAACTAATAAAACTTTGTTTCTTTTGTGATACTGTTTCAGTTGGTAGCCAGTGAGTCCAGCCCTTCAGATGAAGAGCCTTCAGTTCCGAAGCATTGCCCCTAAGGCTCCAGCCGTGGTGCCCTCCCCCTCCCCCGCGGTCCTGTCCTGCCAGCCCTCCTCTGCCCTCCCTGAGGCTAGCACAGCGTCCAGCCCCAAGTCCATCATTGTGTCCACTCAAAACTATGCACTAATGCAAATAGCTGGTCAGGATGGCACTTTTTCTCTGGTGGCACTGCCCCCTTCTGTTTCCTCTCAGACACCACAGCAACAACAGCAACAAACCCAGTCAATTCAAAAGAACCTCAAGTTGCCCATTCCTAGATACCAGCCAATGAGAAGCAAGGGGACCACAGAAAAAGTTAAATCAGCACCACTAGCTGCCAGGGTGAAAGTAGCCTCTAAGGTTGCTGTTACAGCACAGACCAAGTCAGTGGGTTGTGGAACATCAACAGTTATGAAGAAGAAACAACAGGAGTCCAAGCGCACAAAGGAATTCCTGGTACCCAAAGAGGAGCCTTCAGAACAAGTAATTCTGATTGACCCAGCCTCCTCTGACATATCTGTCACTGCTCTACTCCCAGACAATGCTGTCCTGTACCCAGGTTCCCATTTAGAGAGAGCACCAGATGGCTCTGAACGACACACCACAACTGGCCTTATTCAGAACCTCCAATACCCCTCTTCTGCTGTACAAAGCTCTCCAGGCAAATCTCCAGAAGAAAGTAAGACTACAGTGAGACTGTGCCAATCTAAGTCCACTGCTTCCCAACCCCAGAGCAGTATCACTGTTTTGTCCCCAGCCATCTTCAGCAAAGCGGTCCAGATTATCCCATCCCCACCGAAAGGTAAACTGCCCATCTTGCCCTATTCCAAAATGAAGAGTGCTCTCATCCCAGCCACCAAGCTTAGCAATTTGTCCCCAGAAAAGAAGGGTTTCACTCGTCAGACAGGACTTACCAGCCCCGTAGATCCTACATCCAAGAACCTTGAGACAGCTGAGGCCTTGGATCACAACCAGGTGCCAAACTCCACTCTACAGCCCAATGCCAAGACCACACTCATGCCTCTGCTGGGAACCCTCCAGAAACCACCTGGCAAAAAGAGGGGGAGGAAGAGAAAGACAATGGAAGACATCTTGGCATTTGAGGCCAGAAAGAAAAGATCCTTGTCTTTCTTCCGTAGAAGGGTCCCAGAGAAACCGCCAGCAGTTGTTCCAGGCTCCAAGCAAAAGGAGGTTGATATATCAAAGAAGTACCGCAGCATCAGACCCAAGCCCATGTTGGTTATGGAGACAGTTCCTCAATTGGTTAGTTTGCCTGCCATTACCCCAGATAGCCAAGAACAGGAGCTTGTACTCAGTCATCAGCTCCCAACAACTACCACAACAAAGGTCCTGGACTGTCCACCCCAACCAGCCCCAGTAACCCTACATCTGAGAGGTGCCTCCCATCCAAGAGTGTTCATAGGCAGTCGTCCACTCCACCGTTGCCCGACCTGCAGCCGCTGTTTCCAGTTTAAGCATCACCTCCAGAGCCACATGAACAGTCACACCAACAGCCGGCCCTACATTTGCCCAGTTTGCCGGAAAGCATATGCTCACTCTGGCAGCTTGAGCACCCACATGAAGCTTCACCACTCTGAGGTACGACCACGTAGGTCCCTCGGCTGTGAATTCTGCGAGAAAGCCTTTGGATATGTGGGCGTTTACTTCAGTCATCTGAGAGAGGTCCACAAAGTGTTGTTGACTGTAGAGCCATCCATCAGTCATCATGAGGATGATGTGTCTGTCGAAGGGTAAGATTCTTGTCTAATGAGATAACTTGCAAACACATGTACCTCGATCATTGTGACCATCACCTATAATCAGGTTTTCATGCACATATGTTAGCATATAGAGAAGATGGCTTAACATAATGACTGACGAGGCAACTTTTTACAAACAGTTATAACAAGGTATAAATCTGTATTATTTTTGTTTTCCTCATCAGGGTCAACTCCCTAGCACAGTCAGATGAGCCGGATCATGAAGACCCCGTGGAGCTGCAGATCAAATGTGGCCGCTGCCAGGCCATCACTCCCACCTTTGCTGACATGAAAATGCACTTGCTGTATGTGCATGGGGAAGAGGTTCAGGTTCGTATTCATGACAGTCAAGTCTCTCGGGGTGGCCGCGAGGCTGAGAATGAGCTTGTAAAGCACGCTGCCCACTACTGGAGACAGCTCAACGAAAAACGTAACTTGGTCAAGTGCGGCAGCTGCGACGAGGAGTTCTTCTCCTTCTCTAAGCTTAAGAGGCACATAATGTCCCACCACCGTGCAACGGAGGGGGAGGTCAGTGGGACCCTCTCACCGCCAGATAGCAATGGAGGCCTTGGGGTCCTTGCAGCAGGTGCAGCCTTTAATTGCGTGCTTTGCAGCGTGGTATTGGACACTAAAGAGGAAGTTATGGAGCACTGGAGGAGTCACCACCACTGTGAGCAGCCCAGCCTGCTCTGGAACGCCCTGAGCTCGTATTCTGGCCAGGAAGAGGGTGAGGCTGATGGGGATCTGGACACTCCTGCTCCAAGCCCTCACTATCCAGCCTAGCTCATGGGTTGGCGTAAAGCCCTTCACTGTGGCTCCTCATCATACACACTCAGTCCTAACAATCAGCAGCACAGGGACAGAGAGTCTCCCTTATGTCTTTTATCACTAAATTCTTCTTCGCTAACTAAGACATTAGACATGGTCTAAAAGAAAACAATATCAAAAAATAGTGAAAATCGACATTTTGTGTTACAATTCTTAAGGGAGATTCTCTTTAGGTCAGAGAATCCAAGTTTATAGACAACATTATTTTTCATGTTATTTTGATTGCACTGTTCCGTTTTTGTTGACTTCATTTTGTTTGGAGGTATGTATTTAATATCCTGTTGGATTATTTTTTCTACTGCTTATTTAAAGTTATTAAAGGGGTAATTTATAACCAAGATGAAACAGTTTAACTGTTAAAAGGTCATTTCACCCAAGCACTTACTTCTTGTGATATAAGGCTGTGTAGATAACTGGGATTTATTTGCTCAGTTTTTGAGATATCTGCACTGAGATTTTTGCTCCAATCCAGTGAAATTACCTATAACTTCAGTGACAATAAAAATCAATTATATAATATGATAATAAAGCTATGCTTTGTTGAGGACAATTATAAAGTGAGAGGTACAACACACATCCCCTACCAAATTTTAACCAACAACATTTTGGTTGTTCACAGGTGGGGTCTTAAGCCCTAAGCAACAGGGGCTCCGCAACTCTGTATCTTGAAAGACAAATGACATTTTTAACATTGTGATAAACAAACAAAAAAAATTATAATGCTACTCAGTTTTTTGGAAGTGAAATCTCAAAGATGACATCTCAACTGAAACTACCAAATCTGCATGGCTACTTATCACTGTGGGAAAGTGAAAAAAATATGTTCTCAGTTTGGGTGAACTGACCCTTTTAAATACTGAGAAATGTAAGTCTCATCACAAGGGCACACTGTCTACTATAACACTGGCTGACAATTTATCTATTGGCCTTGGATTATTGCAGGTTTAAAAGAATCAGTATGTGTACACAACTATGTGATGTTGTACTGCTCCTGTAACTCACAGTTTGATTGGGGTTTATGTCAACCTGGGCCCGTGAAGGAACACTCTCCTAACCAGCACCCAAGTGACATCCTTGTGGCCTTCTGAAAAAATTTGTGTTCATGCGTAATGTGGCTTAGTGTCTGTAGGCCAAGTTCTATCTCCTTGACTTTATGAATAATGCCTATATATGTATTCTGTGATATGCCAAGGGTATTTTAACACTAGTGATTGTAGAAGTGAGTTTTGCATCAAAGCATTTTAACCACTGACAGAATACCTTAAGTTGACTTAGTAAATACGCAATGGAAACCATCAAATTGCCTACCTGTTGTTGCCAGCTTATGTACGCACCTGTGGAATTGTGTGCAACCAGACTCTGTCATTAGAGTTGATATAAACTGTTGTCAAGTCCAGAAAAATATGCTATTTTATATTATAGATTAATACAGAGGTCTTTTAGTATATTTATGCTTGTTGTTGGTCCTCTAAGAACCAGCACTAAGACAAACATTGTGTTTGCTTCTTCTAATTTGGGGGATGCTTATTGTCTTTCTTCTTGACTGGGAGGCCATTGTTTCGTGGCAAGTAGCTCTGCTAACATTTGTCTGTGGTTATATTTCATATGAAGAAAAAAAAACATCACAGGGTCAAGTGAATGTACCTGAATGTTTTCAAAACCTACCAAAAGTATATGGATGTTATATAGCCTAATTATGTAGATAGAATATATTGATATATGGAGAAAAATATATATATTTACATAGAGTAACTAGTGAAGCAGCTGCTTTGTTCTGTCACAGTGGAGGAGGGAAACAAGAGATAAATATATCATTGCCAACACTGGCAAAAAAAATACCCCAAAAGCCATTTAGAGCTGTCCTTATGTTTCTGACACACAATGCAGGACTTTAAATGAAGGGCATGGCACTGATGTGTACATGTTGCACTGAGTGGGTAAACAGTTTGAGCATTAATTGTTTGATGTGTTTGAGAGTTCATTAGTGAACTGTCCTTTGTTTACAAGCCCTCAACACATACCAGGAAGTGGCAGAATCAAGGGTCAGACTCTTTTTTTCCTCAGTTAGATGAGAAACCTACATGTCAGCATACGTGTCATACTGTCAGCACAAGTCGGAAAGTGAAAAGTCCAACTTTTGGTCATTATAATGTATTTGACACTTGTAATATGTTGACTGTGTTTGAAAAAAAAAGACTGAAAGTGTTTGTGCTTGTGACTGTGTACCTGAAGAACCTGATGTTTATGATAATAAAGCTATGCTTTGTTGAGGACTTTTTCCAACTGTTGTGCTTTCCTAGAGCAGTGGTACTCACAAATGGATCTTAACAGGCCAAATTTTTTAAAGTTATGCTTTAAGGAAAAATGGATATTGAATTTCAGAACTTTAGAAGACTGCCTACAACTCTTTAAAACTGGATTGCTTGGTGTCAGAAAATTTTAATATGCCATTTTAATACATGATGACTTTTTTATTGCATATTAAGCACACTGGGGTTGTTCTTCCCCCTGGTAAAAAAAAGAAAAGAAAAAGGAATCATTTGCCAATTAGAACTTAACAGAAAGTACAGCTTAGGCCGATGCGAATGCCATTACTATCTGGTCATAAATTATTGGACAAACAAATTTTGGCCCAATGGTGCTAGAGGTTAAAGTTAAGGAAACAAAGTTACTTCACATCACTCCGAGGACATATGTGGTCCAAATTTGAATGCAAACAGTCCAGAAGTTGTTGAGGTATTTCTGGATTAAAGTGGTGGCTAAACGAACAAACCTGAATTGCAGTAGAGGAATGCCACTTATATAAATAAAAACAGGGAAAAGCTGCTAAAAATCTAGATCCAAGGAATGATTACTCAAAAAAAACACATAAAAAACTGCTCATTATTCTTATGAGCTGTAGTAAAAAGGCAAAAATACATAATAAAGGCATCTACATACACATCCAAAACCCTGCAGACTTTAATGCTTCATTTACTGCATAAAAAACAAGAGTGTAGGCTTGAGGCAGACAGAGAGACAGAGTCGCTGTGTGTTCATCAGACGAGAGGCAGAGAATGTGTTAATTGATATTTCACCCTGGAAAAATGTGTATATGTGTCCAGACTGTAAGGGTCAAACAAAGTGGGTTAGCCAAAGGGCTTTTAAGAGACAACCCCACCCCCCACCCCCCCACACCACCACCACCACCAACAGACCATCCATGTGTCTGCTTTAGCATAATCAGATAAACAGATATGTGTACAAATGTTCCAGCCTTTTGGTTTGAATAAACATCACTGTATCTCTTTACTACATAGACCAAACATGATCCACTTTTAAAAAATATGGCTTAAAAATACAACATGAAGGTGCTATAGCTCCTTGTTCTGAGAGGAGCATGAAAACATAAGCTGTAGTTTAGGCGTTATGATGGCTTCATATTTAATGGATGGAATACAGTAGTATCTCTATTTTTTTCCTCTGCTTGTCTTTTTTCCTGCTTTGCAACATGCATTTATAGTTAAAGGAAGCACAAAACTACTTTTATTTCACATTCATAGACAACAGGGACAAAGATTCAAACAAACACATTAGGGAATAAATTTTTTACTAGTTTCTTTACCTTTAGAGCCAAATTCTCTGTGCTCTGCTGCAGGCCCAGCACTGGTAGTCATTGCCACACCAGTGTGGAATGCAGGTCCTCAGCTCTAATTGATTTGGAGGCACGTGACCCTGTATCAAAGGTCAAAGAGCATTTCTGGTGTGATTTCTGTTGCTACTCACACAAGCAATAGCCTCGGAGTGAGAGAAAACTCCCTGACACAAAACAACCTCGGCGAGGTTCAAGTCAACTCCTCAACTTCTTCAAACTCTTTACTAGGACTCAAAGGTTTCAAATGAGAGTGACTCAACTTCAGGTGGCTTTCAGCTCCATTGAAACACAGATAAAGCTGCGACATCAGTACATATCGGGGCCCAATCTAGCGTCGCCATCGCACCACGTCGCAGGCGCAGATAAAAAGGAAAGTGCTGTACGATGATGCATATTTCCCTTTAATCAGAGCTAACGTGTACCACAGCCATCACACTGCACTCCCACCTCACTCTGGCTCTCAGGGGGACGGGGGAGATCAAAGCCCTCCCCCTGCTTGTACATGATCAGTGGGAAAGCAGAAGAACTGGGGGCTGTTTTCTTTCCTTCTCTCGTTCTTTCTTTCTTTCTTTTGGGTCTCTGAGTTACACCCCCTTCAAAACTACCATGCCCTGAAAGGGTTGAGACTGAGCAAGAACGGTGAGGGACAAACAGTTGCATTGCTTTTTTAAAGAAATTCAGTGAGAAATGTCAGACTTGCTTATGTCTTATGCCAAATGAACTGTACCAACTTAGTGTGCGTACCTGTTTGGCTTTTACACCAGCTGTTTCTCTTTCATTTGACCCTCATGCACAAATCTGGCACGGAGGAAACAAGAACACTGAGCAACATACGGTGAGACGAGGAATAACAAAAGTGGCGTCACTGGAAGAATGCTGGGGGAGATTTATAGGACAGTAAAAACGTGACCCACACTGACCACAGATGTTCACAAGAACAACTAAGGTGGGGTGTAATGTGAGTGCAACATGCAATCTTTGGGCTAACGGAAGCTCCACTCCTACCCTCTCACTTCTCACTGTTGACGCTTTGTTGCCAGTCTGTCTTAATACACTAACATCTGTGAAACTGCTGTCAGCACGTGCAATATGTTGGTGATACGGGTGCACATTCATCAAAGTGGTTCTATGGTTTCATCAAAGATTTATAAACCCTCCTGGATGTCAGGACTTAGATGTACAAATCGGTAATCCCACATCTATGAACTCTCCCCTCCATCTCCCTCGATCTGGAGATGTGATACGCCCTTCCCTTCCCTGCTGCCTCTTGGTCTCAGGTTTCAAAGCGTCCTGTCTCTCCTCACCCTCCCAGATTAGTCATCTAATGAGCAGCAGGGCTGATCAGGTGAATAATTGATGACGGACGGCTGGAGAAAGGCATCGATCCAAGCAGGGCTGTGGCTCTAAATGGAGCAGGGAAGGAGACACCTCAGGAGGATAAGCAGGTACATCACTGCAACACCCTGTTCTGTATGGGGTGATTAGGATTCAGAGTCAGTGATTGTATCAGTTTCATAAAGAAGAAAACAGCCACTGCTCAAGAAAATAGACCTCCCCAGTTTTTCTCAAAAACATTTATGAGGGTCCTTATGTTGAACTTTGTTTCTTTATGTTACAGAACAATGTTTCTTGTTGTCAGTCAAGTATAAATTAGGTGTAGATGCAATGAGGAGACGATAAAAAAGAACAACCAGTAAGATTTGGTATCAAAAATCATGCTCTTTTCTTGTTATATTCTTGATGACTCATCTCGAACTACACAGTATTCATAAATTATCCAGTCAGATGTGATTTGCTG
>JAPZDZ010000013.1:18800685-18812857 GCA_029783805.1 Acanthurus tennentii | reverse complement strand
ATTACTGAGTCCAGTTGCCTTCGATTTATTTGCCCAGAATAACTATGACCTGGATGAATGAGAACATTCACAGATAAAACCATGCTTGTAAGCAAACATCTTGAAATCCGATTTTAGGGAAGAAAGCTTTGCCTTTAGTGAATCGATGTGAAAACAGATTTCAAAGCTCAAACATCCAAGTTAAGTTGCAATAAATAAAACACTCATTGAATCTCCAAAACTCTCTGTATTTGACTGCTTCTCCTGTCTCTAACATATTGCTATTTGAATTGATATAATCAATGGAATTTTCTACACATTATTAGACAGAGGATTAATAATCCTGTTTCGGCATCCATATTTTTTGCCACTTTAGTGTAATTTGCAAACACAACATTAACCTCTCAACAAGAAATAAAGGTGATATGGCTAATGCTTTGATAAATAATTACATTTTTCAATAATGTAGCAGCCATGGAGCATGTTGGTATTTATTTTTGGTTGTTTTTCTGTTCAGCTGATAAATTGAATAACAATTGTTAAAAAATGTTTGATGTTCTTTCTTTCAGCTCTGATTTAGACTCCGTCACCTTTACTATTTTCACCAGCTAGTCTTTAACTCTGATTAATTAATGTAACAAAAATGATAAGGTATGTGTGGTACACAACGCAGTTACCAGCTAATGCAAATGAGGTCAATGAGATTATTAAGTGTGAACCAAAATTGCAAAATTTTCAGGCCAACAACTTTGAGAACCAGAACAATAAGATAACAATGCTCAAGCAAATTCACAGAGTTAAGCATAAATGAAAATTATTTGATGACTAACAGTGTGCTTTATTACTATGAATGGGACCTTTTACATTTCACATTGTCATTTTCCATTCTATTCATTTTCCATTGATAATATTAAAATAAAGATTACTGCAGCTTTAAATGTATATACAAAAATTAAAGAGTTTGTGTAAATATATCCCAGCTCTTTTAATTTTTATAAGCTAAAAAAAAATTGACAGGAATACATCAATTCTTCCTCAGTTTTGAGAAATCCTCCCTTCTAAGGGAGCAGGTTAACTGCTTCTAGGAAGAATTTCCAGTATTGTTAAATGAGTAAAATCTTCATTTTTTTTGTCTCAAGCCCAACACTGTTTCTCAGCCCCCCCGGCTGATGAGCTTTTTAAAGCTGACAGCGCAGGATCACAGCTATCTGGTAAATGGGAATGCAATGAAAAGCTACCCACACTCAGCGGATTGCTTTGGCTTGCATCATTTTGCGTCCCTGGCTGAATTAGTGCTTACTAGGTGGTAATAAAACTGTGAGCTGTAACACTGAGTTCAGGGTGAAGACAGCACAGTGCAGGCCTCTGAGGAATCTATAGTCCTAAGCCCATAGGTATGTCTACAGGTCCTGGCCAAGACCTGAGTGGGTATCAGATTCGTTGCAGAGCTCATCAGATTCAGACCCGTCCTGGTTTTGATTTACTGCATCTCTGGAAGAGAGCACGGAACATCACCTGCATCTGGTTTAGACTGACAAATCAAACCCAGTTGTGGTGGGAGGGCACGGAGTTAACCAAAATAGGCACTTTAATCATTTTTATGGATGGTAGGAGTTTACAGGTTTTAAATATATATTTATGCTTTCTGGCCCTCAGGTAGAGGATAAATCACAGCAGTGATCAGGCTGTGAGAAGGCCAGAGCTACAGCGAGCACAACAAGCCAGGTAGCACGCAGAGCTGAATTGTTCAGAGATGTGGTCGGGATGAGGTCACTGAGGACGCCAGGGGAGTGGACAGGATCAGGTTTAAGTTAGAGTTACTGTATATCGCTCTGAGAACTGCAACGGGTGGAGAAACTGAAAGATGAGGGGTCATTCGATATCTTAACAGTCAATAAAGTGGATGTAGTGTTTATGGAGCATTCTTATGGTAACATTAAGTGGTCCATGATTGTTACTCTCATCAGAACATGATGTAATAAACACTTGAAAGCCCTCATGGATGTGAAGACTTCATTTGACCACTGCTGAGTCTGTGAATAAGAACTTCAATGTAATGTTTGGGAAGTCATATTTCTGCTTGCATTAGCTGTGTTATGTGCACGCAAAGCAAAACAGACCATGTGTTTTTCTCCAAACCTCACTGTTATATAGGCTAACATATAGACCTGTCACCTGATGAAGAAAAGCTTTGATTGAAGTGTTTGTGAAACTGGGACTGTGGCCATATGGATGCAGAAAATAGGACACTAGCAACCTGCAACAGGAGCATTGCAAAAAATAAAGCTGAAGATGCAAAGCTGTGTAAACAGTATTAAGGATAAAAGCTGTATGAAAGGCTGTACCATTTTAGTCTTAGGGTGTACAGGTTTTCATTATGTTTAGGTTTAATTGTTTTAAATTAGATCTTAAACTCTGTTCTACAAAGTACTTTTGTCAGAATGTAGAAAATATTTTTATTTGCTTTCCTCTCACACATTAACATGATCATGGGAGACTAGAAGACTGCAAGAATGCCAAAAGCGTGTGGTGGTTGCAGGCATTGCTGGATTTTTATATATATCCTTGGGTAAAGGTATGCATGCATGAGAGTAAAACAGTTTGTCAGGTTTGCAGTCAAGCAACTTATTCTTTTTTTATTATTAATTAATTGATCACAGAAGATGGGGACAAGTTGTACACAAGTGATGATAAGAATTTTATGTATTTTGCTGAATTATCAATTGCAGGGTGAGCCACAACTCAGGAAATACAGGATTTAACCCAAATGAAGGGGAGCACGCAGGCTGCTAAAGCAAATAAAGGTGTGTGTATGAGTGAGGCAGTCCAGTTGTGTGAAAAGGAGGAAAGGGCTTTTATTGTTTAGGGTGGAAAATGATGATGAAAGGGCCCAAGAACATGGTTTGTGAGGAGGGACTGAGAAACAGACTGTGAAAGGATGAGAATGAAAATTCTCGCTCAGAGGACATAAACTAGACAGAAAACAGAGCACACAACCATGACCAGAGGACATGAACTGTGATTTGTGATTACTCTACTGAGAATTACAGTCAGTTTTAACTCATGTGTTCTTTCAGTTGTTCACCACTCGTTTACTGAGTCCTGAGGAAATCCAAACAACTTCTTAAGTCAAATCTCAACCTTTTTTTTTTTTTTTGACGCAGTCACTGAGATGTTTCTCAGCTTCACCCTCTGGCTCACACACTTTCAAACAAATATGCTGCAGTGATGACAGATAGAATACAGCCACACATAAAAAACACACTCTGCATGAGCAGTAAGGATTTAACACTATACTACATTTTTTATTGTTTGAGTCACTTCTACCCTTTGCTTAATAAAACTCACTTATCTATAATAGCTGGTAATCAAAGCCAGGTCAGCTGTTCTAGGGGCAGCTATGCTCACTACAATACTGCTATTGCTCTGGAAAACAATTACATAGATAAATAAATAATGGAACCACTAACAAAAGATTGAATTCAGAGGGTTATAGACTGTCTTGAAGGGCAAAGTTGAGGCAAGCAGGATTTGCAGTTTTGTTTCTACTGTTACAAATTGAGTTTTCCTGCAAATTTTTGCTAAAAACAAACTGCTAGTTTACAACAATGAAACTTATTTCCTACTTCAATAAATATTTCTAACTCCAGTCTTGTTTACAGCCATGTTCATGAGCTCACTGTTTTCTTCTTCACTGAATATGTTGGCATGTTGCTGTATATCTTGGCTTACTACTGCCCTCCTCTGACCAGTGGTGTGGTGTCAAACAGTTGGCAGGACGGTATATGATGTAGCCTGATGCCCATAAAAAGACAGAAAAGAAAAGAAAAGAAAAGAAAAGAAAAGAAAAGAAAAGAAAAGAAAATGAAAGAAAAGAAAAGAAAAGAAAGAGGATGGGGAACAACTGAAAGAGGGATAAAGAACAGGATAGGAGGTTTTTTCAGGGAGGTTTCATTTAATTCCAGCTTTTAGCACATCAGAAAAGTCCCTTGTGTGCTCTTGTATCCATCATTTGACCTACTGTAAATACAGTGCCTCCTTTTTCCCCTTAACCTCTTCCTTTTTTCCAAAACCAAAAGACCAAGGGCTGACAAGGCTATCATCATTTGAAACTTTTTATCAGACTTATTGCAATCCTAGGTTTTCCTGTTTCCTTTTTTTCGTGATGTCGGTTTGGTGTTTTCAGGGTCTTAACAGGACATTTTTGTAAGCAACTGAACAGTTTGGTCTCCTGCACAGTAAAATAACACAAACTGACCTCTTCTCTTCACCAAGGAATCCAAGTTCAAGTTTTTTGAGTTGTTGAGGTAACCTGTAGGCTTGCAAATAACAATTTCCATTATTTATTGATTCAGCTGAAAATGATTTCTTTAGGTCATTTTCAAGAACCAAAGCTGATGACTCCAAATCCCTTGCTGTGCAGTGATTCAAAGTAAAAAACACCAGAGTATTAACTTCCCAATGAAATGAAACAAAGACAGACAAATTTCTCATTTTGGAGAAGCAGCATGTTTGACTGTTGATCGATGATGAATGCTGTTGTTGATTTATGTTCTGTTGAGACTCCAGTACCAGTCAACTATCATTCCACAGACAAGTTAAAGTACAAATTCTTGGCAGTGGATACTTTCTGGTCATTGATGGTCATCTGTAATATGCAGCGTGTGTGCATTTCTGCAAATACCATCTATCTCTATGCTTAATGTTCAATCAATCAATAGGTTTATTGCAGACATTCAGGAAGCAGTAATTCAACTCAAACACAATTTACTCAACTTACAGACCTCTTCAGTGGAACTAAATAACTTTGTTGCATTAGCAGTGCTGGTTTTCTTTTGTTAAGCTGCAATGGCTGATGAAGATGCTGGGGGTTGAACCCAGGACCTCATACATACAAGCATGTGCACTACCACTGAGCTACATCCCCTTTATATGCTTACAAGGAGAGCAAAGGGAGAGTGCTTAGATCCCATTTCTCATGTAAACAGGAAAAATGTTTGCTCTCCCTGTTCGAAAGACCAGGTGAGGACAGGTGTAGGTCACATGTTGTCTCATTCCAATCACTTTGCCAAACTCTGTTGATCCTCTTCTATTTTCTGACAAATTTTACGTAGATTTTGACTACTGCAGCTAAGTCCTTATTAGCCTCTTTTGTTAACCACTAATTACATTTCAGACAGCAGCCAGCTGTTTGCACACTGCAGCTTTTCTTCCAGTTCACATATGGGTATGTAGATATGTATGTAAGTGTTTTTTAACCCTTTTTGTCACCTGGGGGGGGGGGGGGACTGTGCCACAACAGTGATGGGAATGTGCTCACAGGGGCCTCAGAGTTTTCATGTTGTCTCCTCATCACTCTTAGACTCAGTAAAGGGCAGTTGGAGCAGAATTGGATCTGAACTAAAGAGAGAAGCCCAGTGTTTTTGTTTCCCCAGCTTTGGGCTTTGGAGAGCAACAACAGTCCTGAGGCTGAGTCACTCTCTCCTCTTGGTTACAGCTTTTTTGTGTTTTTGTTTGGATCCCTGTGCGTCTCAAATTATACACCTGACCCTCCTTTTTTTTCCCTGCAAACACAGACCAAAAACGTTTGATGTCAAGCTCATTTAAGTTCTGAGCGGCACATGTTTTCTAGACGACACACAAGCAACCTCTTCCTGCTTTGCAAATTCCCAAAAATCCACCTCTGGTCAATTAGTCTAGCAGAAAATAACTTCTCCGGTGAGCCGGTGAAGGGAAAACAACCACAAGCGTCACATATGGGAGTGGAACTGAATTGCAATTCTCCAAATCTTCTCTAAATCCCTTCACCACCACCCAGCATGCTGTCTGCAGGGTTAGCTCTCATCATCACCCACCTGGTTGGCAGCCCCCTCCCCCACCTCTCAAAAAAACATCCACTTCTCTGCTCTCCACAGCAGGCCTCCAGACCCGGGGCTGGGCCGCAGGATCGAGAGGTGGAGGGGAGGACGGATGGAGGAGCAGGAGGAGGGAGGGGAGTGTGTTTGTTGGTGTTGATTAGAGGATCTGAGGCTGTAATGATGCCAGGTGGCAGTGGGAGGGCAGTCTCTTGACTCCAGTCCAAAGGCCTCAATTTGGAGGTGTGCTGCGCACTTGGAAGTGTGAACATACACACACACACAGAAGCATACACACACACAAACACACACAAACACAGTTGCACCTAATGGTGAAGTGCGTGGTAGGGGATCTCCTCTAAAGGACTAAGATACTTTTGACTGATTCGGTGATTGGCAGAATCTTCAAGTACACCAGTTAGCCTCCTTCATACTGGATAGAGGGATTAATGGGACATCTGCTTTGAACTTCCATCAACTTCTCTTAGTGGATACGAGTTCTAGGATCAGAGGGTTAAGAACTTTATTTCAATATACAAAAATATTAGAAAAATACCAACATTTTTCATTGTATTAATCTACAAAGAGTAAATGTCAGCACTTGTTCAGTGCCAAGAGAGTTCGCTGGTGATAATTTTGACACAATTTTGACACAAAAGAGTAACATATCCTCTAGTTTTTTGCCTTCTCAGTAAGAATTTGCTGCATTTCTCTGTTTTATATACTTACAGGTTGAATGAATGATAGACTAAAGGTTGCACACACACATCTGTCCTTGTCAATTAGGCAGAGGTTGTGCGTGTCAACAGCTGGAAGTTGCTGGCTGTTCACATCTCTGAGGACCTCTCTTGGACCCTCAAAACTTCGACTCTGTCCAAGCAAGCACTCTATCATCTCTCCTTTTCAAAGGAGACTAAAAAAGAAAGGTCAATCTGTCCCCTCAAGTTGTGGTGAACTTCCACCGCTGTATCATCAAGAGTATTCTTAGCAACTGAATCACAGTATGGAAACTGGTGAAAGCTACCTGCTATTGAAACTGACCAAACGGTGTTAAGGGAGGATGTTCAGCATTTTTAGGGACACCTTTAACCCTTTCCACAGAGTGTGTGACCTTCTCTACTCTAGAAGGCATTTTTCAATAAAGTTTTATTTTGTTAACCTCTTTTTTTAGGGGACATGTAACTTTGTTCGTTAGGTCGTTTTTGCTGTATCTTTTCTGGGGTAAAGTAAACCTGGCAGTTGGCTTTAAACTTTGATTCCTGTGTCTTGACTGCCCTGTTAAAAACCATGGTCTTTGGTCTTTGGTCATTTTTGGGATGGTGAGTGATGTCTTTTAAAAGTCTATCATTTCCAAAAATCACCACTGACATTTCCAGAACTTTGTCATTTGGCACTAATTATATAAAACCAGAAATCATGCTCTGTTGGCAATGTCCAGCTAATTTAGTACAATCAGTTGTCTTTTAGTCAGTGCACATCAGATAAGCTCCACATGCAAAGAGTACAAATCTGTGTGCAAAAGTACAGACCTTTTTTTCCAATAACAACAACAAATTAAACAAAAATAAACATTTGCTTTTGCTTCAGTGGGCCAGTTCTGTCCAAGATCTTTCCCTTTAACAGTTCCAGTGTAAATACTTATTTTAAAGGAAATTATAAGGAAATAACAAGGATATTGTTAAGAAATTAAAGACCTGTAAAATAAAGCAGCTAATTTCTCCTTTGGAAAAAATAACACTGGAATATTTCAACTGTTGTAAAAATGAACTTCATCATGACACAGGCAGGATTTTTTAGAGTTCTTTAATCCTCACTTGTTCTGTTCTGTTCAAGCTATTGTCACTGAAAGTCCTTTTTGCACATACAGCAACAATTTTAGAAGATTTAGTGCTGTGACTGTCAGGAACTGGCAAGATGGAAGACTATGGTCATCATGGTTTGAGGTGAAGTTAATAGCTCTGGAAAAAGCTGCTAAGTCGGCGTTAACTTCAAGATTATTTTGTCAAAAATAAATCAGTTAATAAATAACCCTTAGTTTCAGCTCTGCCAAAAACTTATTTTTGACTTTTTTAATATTTTCCATATAGAGTTTAACTCTGTCATAAAGCTGTGGAATTAAATATGAATTTGTGTCGAGTTCATTCTGTAGTGTGTGATCTTCCAGTGCTGATGTACCCCAGGTGGTGCAGGGCCTCCATCCAGCTTTAAAAGTGACCATCAGGATCTAAATTGGACAGGAAACAGGAGAGAGACACTGTGTGAGGGGACCTGAGGCACGTGGCTGTGCTCTACATTATATAAATCCACACCACTTTTATAGTCTCCATCGGGGTAGAAATCTAAATCTGGGTTAACAAGCAGAGCTTACCACTAAGAGCCGAGGGCACCAGAAAAGAGAAGAAAAAGTTTTCTTTCTGAAATTCATTTCCCATAAATCATCTTGGGCCTGGGTCTTTGAAGTGGCTTTCTTAGATTTTGGACAGGAAGTGTGGGGCTTAGAGCTTTTTTCCAGCCCAAAGAGGAAGAGGAGAGGAGGAGAGGAGAGGAACTGGTAGAGAAGGAAGGAAAAAAAATCAGAAAAGGAGAGGAGAGAGGAGATGAAATGAGATGAGAGTAACAGAGTAAAATCAGTAAAAAGAAGGCGAGAAGAAAGGATGAGAATCGAGAGATGAAAGGATGGGAGAGAGGAGAGGAATGAGCAGAGGAGATGAGAGGAGAGAAGAAGAAGCCATAGATCCATTGTGATGCTGAGAGCAAGTGATAATCCACACATAAATAGAAACTCTGAACAAAAAGGAAACACAGCATGCAGAAGAATATGTGCTAAGCCTTCTTTAGACTCACATTGTTCGCTGCTTGTCATCTTCTGTGGATTGAGGAGAGGAGGAGAGGGGAGGAGTGCTGTTGGGCAGGCAAGCCGCCAAATGCAAATATTGTGGAATAAATGGTGCTAAAGCTCAACTGTGCCACTTTGCACCTAAGCCTGTGTTGAATTAACACTGTTATCATAAACAAAACACTGTGTTAGTGTGGAAGGGGCTGAGCGTCGACAGATGGTTAAGAGCATTAGGGAGATACCTGCCAAAGGGTGCCTTTCACCCCCTGTTTGGGATATTAAAATTCACTGGCGAGCCATGGCTGTAAAAGTGCCTGTGGCATATGGCCCAGTAAATATTGACTGATATTTTAATTACCCTTTGCATAATCTAATAATTAATCACAAACATTACAGTTTCACCTTCTCCCGCCGCTGCTTCAGAGGTGTGCAGCTTCATAATCGCTCTCTGCGGAGACTCTGTATGGCGTGCTGTCACATACTGATTAAGGATGTTATGTTTTGTCCAGCTTCCGTTTATTCCTAATGGCTCAGTTCAATTACTGAGATCCTTTACTTCAGCAAGACGGACCATACAATATAAACATAGCACATTACAAATGAGGACTTGCTTTAGAGGTCAGTATGCAAAATGTTCACTTTAAAAATATTAGATAATATTATTTGCATTTTTTTGTCATTATTATTTGTTAATGATTAAGCAGGATTTTCACGTTACGCCTGGTTGAAGAACTGTAGCTACTTTATATACAGTTAGATAAGATGATTATGTATTTTTGAATGTAAATCCAGCATTATGTTGAACTCTGGTCTTAAAGGTACAGTCTAACTATTTTATACATGTAAGTCATTTTACTTGTCATGAGCAGTTCTACTCAGCCTGTGAAAACAGAAACACACTCCTGATCCTGAAAAATCCTGATGATGTTGTCAAGATTTACTGTACAGTGAAATATAATTACTAGCCTCTTTGTGTGTTTATTTATAGATTTCACTGTACAGGTGTGTTTGTGTGTGTGTGTTTGTGTCATGGTGTTTTGCATTGATGTCTTTGCAGCCTGTAAAGGGATTGTATCAAAAGAAATGCTGGTTGGAGTCCAGCGCAGAAACCAGGCTCAGAGTCAAAATGGGTCCAGAGATACTACACACACCTGACAGTGTGTGCTCAGCAACGCACTGCACATCCTACTGTCTTCCTGGATAGAGAGAGAGAGAGAGAGAGAGAGAGAGAGCGGGGGGAGGAAGGGAGATGGTTGGATGTTAGCAGGGTGTTGGAACATGCTGCAGTGAGTGGGTGTGGAGGAGTGGGTGGGCGGATACGCACGGTGTTGCACATCAGACTCCTCGCAGGCCAGAAGAGTTCAGAGGAGGCATGTGTAACAGAATAATCCAGCACAGACTTCGACTCCAACAACTTAGCATGCAAGAGAGGGCGAGCAGATGAAAAACAGCGAGATCCAAGCCGAGCCTTGCCAAGCTTTTTGGAACAGGCAGCAGCTTCTTCTTTCTCTGGTTGCTGTTTCGGGGCAGCTGTCAGTAAGGCTGTTAAAATATTGAGCAACACTCAAGCAACAGTTGGATGAACAGAAACCTGCTGTGTATATTGTTCTACTGTGATTGCATGAAATTCCCCTCTAATTGCTCTTGTTCCTCAACACAGGCCAAAGGCTGATATTGAGAACATCTGAGAGCTTTCAGGGTGTGTGTGTTTATATGTGTGTGTGGAGTTGGAGGACGGCCTGGAAAATGAGGCTGTGAGGTTTGACAGGTTGGACGGCTGATTGTAGTTTTCACCTGTGTGTGTGTGTGACTTCACATAGCAAGGTAACTGAGCTTTGACAGAGTCCATGAAGCTGCCATGTATGAGCTATAGAGACGTAACAGAAGGTTGTTGCTGCACATAAAAACCCAGAGGAGCAGCAGTGATCAGAGGTGTTTTTAAGAGATTAACATTAAAACAAAGTGACTTAGTGTAATTTCCAGTAGTAGTGCAGTTACTCTATTCACACAGTCAGGTCTTACAGTGGGAATTTACATACCTTCAGTCTTATGTTTAACTGAGCACCACCTTTGGCTTTGTTGCTGTTCATCTGTCTGGAAAAGAGGTTCTCAAACTTTTTTATGATGATCTCTTTTGTAAACAAGCAAAAGCAGTTAAAAATCTGCATCCCACTCCTCTATCTGATCAACAGCAGGGAGCTAGTGACCAATTAAGTCAGTCTAAATTGAATCAAAATAACATTACTAAAAACAATCTCTTGTAAGTTACTATTGTGATAAAACATAAGAGTTACACATTGTTTAGCTGTGGTTGAGGAAGTATTCTGTTCCTTTAATGTCAATAAATTTAGCAATTCCTCATTGTTAATACTTCAAATGCATCAAAATGCAGTACGGTAGTGTAATGCAACAAAGTACATTTACTCAATAACTAGGAATACATTTAAAATAATATATATATATATTTTTTATTTTCATTCCATTCTCAACTACGAATCTACTACAATTCAGAGGGAAACTTGGTATTTCTTACAAATTAAGATATTTTAAATTAACTGCCAACATAAACAAGTGCAGTTAAATGATGAGTTAATTGGCAGAAAATTGAAGTTTTTCATTTTTTCTGCTTTCATGCAAAAACATTTCTTTTTCTCCTTTTAATCAATCATTTAATCATTTTAACGTATTGTTCAAAACTAAGAGGTTTGGACTGTCGGTTGAATAAAACAAACATTGTAAAAGTGTCACTTTGGTATTAGGATAATTGTAACATTTCTTATTATTTCCTTTTTTCTTTTTCTTGACAGTCAAAATTAATTCAGTAAAATAAACAACAGATTCTTTCATGATAAAAAAGGTTGCGTCAGTCCTCTACAAAATGTTTTAAAATGCTGTCACCCTTAACAGTGGCAAATGCATGAGCAATAATAAATGATAATGTTGATTATTAAACAACAATAATAATACTAACAAAAAATAGACAATATTATTAGAATATTATTATTGTTAAAGTTATTATTGTTTCATTAATTGTAGTAGTAATAGTTGTAGTAGTAGTGGTAGGAATATATGTATGAAATATGAAATAATTCTCTGCTTTTATATCATTTGATGAGCTGTCAGATTTATTTTTATATCCTAATCTTTTGTGGGAGCTCAAACACACTGGTTGGTAACCACCCAGCTACTGTGTCTCTCTTCTTTGGTGCAATAAGTTCTATTTAGTCAATATTTACCTTAGAAATGGAAATCAGTCGGTAGCAGGCAGGATTTGACCACATTATACAGTGTGTTCAGTTTTATTGATAGTAACAGAGTAATCTAACATGACTTTAATGTGTACTAGTTTCCGCATGCTCTTGACTACAGAAATTAGTATTATACTGCCCTCTACTGGATAATAAGCATATTGTAAATGCATGTGCGAATTCAAACCACATTAATATATTAAAGTATAAGGGAAGTTAATATTGCATTTGAATTTAAACACTACCAAGATAAA
>JAPZDZ010000013.1:18729230-18740040 GCA_029783805.1 Acanthurus tennentii | reverse complement strand
ACAGCAATCATGACTGATTTGTGACTATATTAAAGAGCAGAGCACCACCTGTTCCTCAGAGATGATGTGACCCTTAAGGCATGTGTTACACCTTGAAATCAACCCTACCTAACTCAAATGGAGCCCTGAGGAAAGATATATACTCAAGTCAGCACACACGTCTTTAGCTGTTAAACAAACACACGTGTGAACACTTCAGTGTGATACACGCAGCACATCTGGTCAGGGGGGAGAGCTACAACGGCAGAATTCTTCAGTTATCCCACTTGCCAGAAAATTTCGTTTCCATCCCTGAGAGCCACGGACACCTTCCCAAGAACTGTCATCCTAAAGGACAGGAACGCTTAAGGGGATTGGAGAGACAGCGGTGGAAAGCTTGTGCCTCTCGTTTCCCTCAAGAGTCGACAGAGCATGAGGTGAGCCAGCAGAGCAGAGGCTGCCATTGGTGAACTGAACCAAATGCAGCTGCACCGTTAGATGCCTGGCAGGATGCGGCAATTTCCAGAATAAAAGCTGGGAACTCGTTTAACTGTAAATTCCATATTGCAAGTCTGCTGTGTTTTAATACCATCAATGGCATATGTGTGCTCACGCACAGTTAAACAGTGGGGTTATAGCGTTGCAACAGCAATCAGGCACAAAAGGCATGTTACTCCAGTAAGAACGATGCTATGTTTTAGAGAGTGTGAAAGGTTGTGTTTCTTTCATTGCGTGAAAGAACGAGATCAAAAGTGCAAGCAATTCATTTACCAGTCCAACACAAGCTACAATGAAAGCATGTCAAGCTAACTAGCTAATGACCTCCAGTAGCAATCAAGCATTAGTTCTGAAGCCAAAGATCACATCAATCACTGACTACATTAGTTTGTGGAGGTAAAAGTTGCAATAAAAAAGCCTAAACCCAGAACTAGCACACGCATTTGGGAGAATTTCTGCACAAAATGGTGACAACCAGTCCTGGATTCAGTCAGAGTTTGGTCCTGCTCTTTGTTCACATCCTAAAAGCCATTTCCTCATAAGATTTAAAAAAAGGGATGCAAACTATGCAGTCACACAGGATAAAGTTTGAGAGGAAAAATATTCTTATAGTACTTTTTTTTAGAGCAAACTCTTATTACTGGATCCTCTTGTTTTGAAACAAGTCAGCTTGAAACAATCAAAAAGTTGAGCCAGACACAGCATTTTCGCCCAAATCATGAAGCCAACAACAGCTCAATTATGTAGTTTGCTAGCCACAAAATCTTTGTGAATTTTGTCAACATTTTAGCCATAAAGTACACGGTTCTTGCTTCAATTAAGCTGCTTGTTTTTGTTTTGTTTAATTTTTTCTGTGTCAAATTAACAGGCCTCTGTCTTTAAAAAGTCATAAGACGCCTGTGCGATCATTTATGGCCCTTACTTCAACCCAAATATACAAATTTTCCCTGGATCTCTCTTTGCAAGACAATCAGAACCATGTTTATTTCTCCTTTCCAAAGTAAAATCCAATTAAAGGTTATGTAAAGTTCTCAGGGGTCAATCTACAAAGACTCGTCAACAGACTGTCAACTGACAGCTGTTATTGTCTCACAGCTTCACATAAGAATGTTTCTGGATTCTTTCTCTCCTTTTCTTCAAACTACTTTTCAGCTACTTAAAGCAAAGTTCAGCAGGTTGCAGATAAAATCAAATGTCTCATCAGAAAAACAACAAAATAGTCTGGTCCGACATCTTGCCAAATACAGACAATTTTAAGGGAAGATCCAAAAACTAGCCACAAGGAAACATGACACTTTGCTGAGGTTGCTTTCGATGCTTGGCTTGGACAAGGATTATGATTTATGCATTTGTGTCATATTTTTTTAACTGCAACACAATCACTGATGTCTATCCACATTGTGTGACTCATCAAAGCCACAGCAGCTTGTGTCTGAGCTCAACTCTGAGGTCAACGGCAAGGGCAAAGACCCCAGCTCAAAGTCACCGCCACATAAATCACCACTAATTAGATTTTAAACTGGGACCAGTGGGTTTAAACTAAAGTAAAAGCTGTCATGGAGGAGTAAATAGCACTCAAGACCTACCACGTGAGACCACCAGGAATAAGCCACCAGCAAGACTTTGAATGCTGCACAAAGCCTGGAGCAGGTCCATGAAGGTCTGTAGACAGGGACACTTGAGCCTCATCTGGCTTTTAGACGGATTGTTGGACAAGGATCCAATTACAGTAGACAGAAGAGTTATAACTCTGAGTGTAGAACTTGTGACGCCATTAGTGCAGTTTATTTATCAGTTTAATGAACAATTAATTGTTTCTCTCAAGAATAAATGTCCAACATTTCTGACACTTTTTGCATTGTCTTATGTATCCTGTTACCCCCAAGTACACATATCATGCACATATCATGCACCATGCACTGCGTACTTTACACAAGACAGCTGCATTGTCTTTTGACAGGTGCTAAAAAACAGCCTGCACTCTCCAGCCACTGCAATCTGCTCTGGGTTCTCAAGTGTCAGCTAGGACGTGATAATTTGATTGAAAGCTGCACTTATCAGTATTTTTATATTAACACCTCAACCTGATGTAATGTGAAAGGGATTGCAGTAACCCACACAGTATTATCACCATACTCCGCAGTTCCCTTGCCTCTATATCAGTATCCTTTCCAATTAATTCCTAAAAAGCTCTGATACAGTGGTTCTCAACATGGGGATCCATCCAAAAGGGGAAACATTTATTTCTGCTATCAAATAGGGGTTCTACTTAGTCCCAGTTTTTGAGTGCTTGATATGTGAAAGTGTGAGTAACACAGCTCTAATAAACTCACTATACATTACTTAAATAGTTATAAGTAAAGCTGGACCTATATTCAGATGGACTGAAATGCATGCTTATGATGATCCATGTGGATGATTGTATAAAAGGTCAGTTCTTTTGCAAAAAGGTTAATTCTAACTTTTTGAGAGTTTCTGCTGCCCGCAAGTGGGAAAAATTCATTATAAGTACATAAAAATTTTCTGCTGTTGGTTGCCAAAAACCAAACCACTAAATCTTTTATTTGTATGTGATGTTTGTTAGCCTGCTAGCTTGCACCTGTCAATGGCTGACTTAGTGTTAGCAGCTGTGCTAATGCCAACTCTCACTTTCTGTGCTTACAATCTGCTTTACGCTCAGGCTTCAGAATTCTTTACCTGCAGTTTGCTTTCGCATTTGTGATGCAAGAAATTTGTTAGCATTTCAATCTCAGATTTTAGGGAAGTGAACAAACATCTCCCCCTTTGTAGAGGAATGTGAAAACACCCCTTACAAACTTTGTACAGACACCAGTAAGTATAGTCAATGTCTAACATTTTATGGTGCTTGAATATAAGAAAAATATACTTTTGAGTGGAGGGATTATTTAATTATTAATAACAGCGCTGCTTTAGAACAAATGTACTCAGGGATATGCACTTTAGTTGAAAAAAATCAATCAAGTTACCACAAACTAGACAATCTTTGGTTTAAGGGCTCATGAGCAAATGAGAGACAGATATTTTTCCATGAAGTTGGCGATCCAGCATTGGAAAAAACTGGGTATTCAAGACATCACTTTGGATTATGTAAAAATTAGACAATAATCTTTCAAATAAATAAAAAAAGTATCAATAGAATAAACAATAATTAAATGAGTAGTTAGCTGAAGCCCTTCAGTTCACATGCAAATCTTCCACTATGTTCCATTTACACAGACTAAAGTTTGACAAAAAGACAAGTTAACAGGATGTAAGGTCTACAACAGAGCAAACTGAGTAGGGATACACTGTGCATGCACAGCTAAGATGACAGAACAGGAAAGAAAACAAAGTCTTAGGTCAGTCTAAGCCTTATTTAACTTGTCCATGCTGTGTTCAGTCGTCCTTGGCTGTTGACAAGAGGACAACCAGGCTAAAATAAGGCTTTGAACAGCAGTATGAGGTATGATGACTCTAACAGTGTGACATTAATACCCACATACACACACTGTGTTGTCTGTGTTCAGTGAAGGCTGGAGAAACACTGCCGCACATCTGTCCCTTTGTCATGTGTCCTTTGATAAAGCCCCTCCTGGTAAACTAGGACTAACTCTCCATCTTGACAGGTGAATAAACCATCAGAGCTTGAGCTCAACTCCCCAAAAGGAAAGTGAAACACTGACTGTAGCTCTCCAAATGATAACCTGGACCAAGACACAACACAGACACGTCATTACTCCTGAGAGATGAACACAGTGCACTTCCTCTCGACCCAGTAAGAAATCAGTCGTTCTGGATCTGAGCCAGTCAGATCACAGCGGTTAAACCCACAGCAGGCCGACAACATGACAAACAGCTGAGTAAAGTGACAGTGACACAGCCGGAGTGGCAGTTAACCACTGACAGTGTGTAACAGAAGACACTCACAACATCAAAGCTCTGCTTCCACTCCCCCAGAGCCGGAAATCAGATCAGACCTCGGCCAATTAAGAAACAGTAAACTAGGGCTCATGTATATTTGGAGCAGATGGTAAAAATAAATCTATTGCTCAGGGTGTCATGATTAAATGATACATAGAGATGCATAAATCTCAAGCTATAATTAACACTTAAACATTATTACAGTATGCCTTGGTGTTTTTTTTTTTCTGACAATAATCAAACATAGGCCTTTAAGTTTAAAATAAAGTTTTCACACATTCAATGGGGCATGAAAGCTAATTTACTGTTCAGTCAGATTGTTAGGTATGGTTCAGAGCTAAATTAAAGGGTGTGTGAGTAATGATTGAAAACAGGGTTTGTATCAATGGAAAAACTTGTGTTAAATGTTTGGTGTGTGCATGTGTGTGTGGGTCTGTTGCCCTGTTAGGCAGCACTCTATTTATGTCTGTGTGTCCTGACAGAGTGAGAGCAGGTGCAGCACAATGAACAACTGTAGTCCCCTAGTCAGTCAGTCAGTCAGTCAATCAGTCAGTCAGTCAGTCAGTCAGTCAGTCACTACTGAATGAATCACACATGCAGAAGCTCAGCAGCCCCAAAGTCTCACGTAGACTATTCAATTCTTCAACTTGCATATACACAGATAAATGTATTTATGGAGGTTCAGATATCCAGTGAATCCAGCCAGAGGTTGGAAAAAAATTCCCAAATTAAAATGAAATTTCCGAATATGCAATAATACTTGGCAGACACTGAGTTTGCTGAAATGTTGTTCTGAGCTGCTTTTAAGTCAAAATGCAATCCAACAGGGAAATTTCAGTGTCATCACAAACAATAAAATGAGCCAGAAAGATTATTGAGATAATCTGGAATATCTGTTTTGAAAACAGATAATAAAAAGTACATTTTTCTCACGTTTACAAAACATTGGCTTATCTGCCTGTACTTGCATCAATCCTCAAACCATCACACCTCTAATCTAATTGATATAACTATAAAAATGGTAAACCGAGGCACAGTGTCTCACTACCAAAGTCACTGAACAACTCTGTCAGGGAAAGAACCTGTCAGTCAATCACCAAATGAGAGCCACATACCTTCAGGTGTACTTCAGTACTTCAGGTGGGTACCATAAGAATCGAGCTTAAAATCTTTCCTCGATTCCACCGTCCCTGAGAAGGTCAGAGCTCTGGAGGCTTGTTGGACAGGACTACTGGGACATAAAGATAGACTGAGAGGTCCACAGGCCCTGCTAACCTAACACACACACACCGACCCCCCACCCACTTTCTATCTCCAACCCTCCTTCAGAGGCACATGTGTTGTGGCTGGATCCACAGCAGGCATGAACCCGAGGGGTGGGCAGTTGGGTGATAAATTTAGAACGGTGCTTTCCCACTCCGTGAACGTCAGGCCAGATCAATCCAATGACAAAAGTGACAAGTGGCAGTCATAAGGCCAAATCAAGCTCAGGGCTGGGAACAGTGAGATGAAGGAAGACGGCAAAATCTCTTTAAAGATTTAACTGAAGAACCATGGCATTTGTATATCGAAGGTGAGTGAGACTATTAAGTCATATCTAATTTTGACATTATGTTATTGTCGACGTTAAAACACACACTTTAGATAAAGATAGTTCAGATAAATAAGTGATAAGTATATGATCAAAAGGATAATCGAACCAAAAGTTTCAACAATTACTTGTTTAAATCTTACAAGTGACAGGTTTTTGCTTTTTACAGCTTCACAAATGCCTAGACATGAAAAACCTAAAAAAAATGTAGCTATATGCTATAACAAGTCAATTTCATGCAATGTACATTTACCAAGAGAGTCAAAAGGGTCACTAAGGTGATGGAGTACTGCAATAACCCTAAATCGGTGCAACTGAGGTTGACTTGTCCTGACTTTTAATGTTCTTGACAACAGGCCAGGCTGCAGAAAACTGGATCTATAATGCAATTCATCAGGCATCTTTAGTTAGACTTACTTCACACACCCAATTTGAAATGCATGCTTTATGCTAACAGTGTTGAGTCTCCAAGCCTGAACTAAAATAACCCTGATGACATTACTGTGGCTGTTAGTTTTCTCAGACTTCAGAGAGCCCCTTAATAAAAAAGCTCCTCCCTGAACAGCAGAGACATTATACAACTCTTGTCACAGGCTGTACAGAACTCTTAATGAGTAAACTGTGTAAACCAGACAGAGGGCCCCCCTCACATGCTTGAACATGGGGCCCTGAAATGTAATTTGCTTTTAATGGAAGTTGTCCTAAATTTAATTTAGTGCAATGATGACCCTACTATAAATGACCCAGACACTATGGCAGAGATTTAAAAATGCTTTTTCAACCCTTTCAGATTACATGCTTGGTCATATTTTTTGTTAATAATTTAAACCAAAATATTTAAAAAAGCAGAACAGAAAAAAAATTAGAGAGGCTATGATTGCATCCATGCCGCACAAATGTAAATCTTGTCATTTTCCCATCTATTGTTTTTACCACTTTATCAACGTAGATCGGAAAAAAACACTTGACACTATATTTATGTAAAAATATAGATTAAAAACAAGCTCACTTTAATCTCTGGCATGTGGGGAATAATCCTCTCTCTCTGCGTTCATTGAACAAAGACATCAAAGTTCATAAAAGTCAAAAAGTTACATGAAAATACTTAAGTAGGCAGTTCAACTCAAAGACAAATCTTTCATTCATCATGCTGATTACACACTTTTAAAAGCCCTGTGAAGGACAACACCAGACAGATGGAGAGGAAGGAAGGGAATCGAACACACACAAAGACCCAAAGATAAGGACAGGGCTCCGTTTCAGCTGGCCAATGAACAAAGGACACACTGGGCAAAGGAGAGGACACTGGGACGCTGCCAGTCTGAGGGAAAAGGGGGCAGAGGGAGACAAAGGGCCTAAGAAAAGATTTTTCATTCTGTGATTTAATTGATTATCTATTTTTTGTGGAAAGTAATCGTTGAAACAAATAAACTTATTTGTACCTGCATGAACTCACTGTTATTAAGGATAAACACTCCACTTTGCTTCACAGCAAAGAACACCATCTAGTGTTGAGAACAAGGTACAACCACAATGTTAATTCTGGCCTCAGTGGCTTCTAGTTTGCTTTGTTGGGTTTGTAAAGTCCTAAAATCACTTCTTTCTTTAAGATAACACACCAACTGATTTGTTTATGGCTGTGTGAAAAGGCAACCCTAAAACTGAGGAGGGATTTTCTTCATCTGGTTGAGAAAACAGGTCTGGACACGGGGCCAGGTTTTGAGGTTCTTCAGCAAAGGCCTTTGTTCTTTGAATAAGCTTTGAAAGCAACGGGGTGCAGACACTCCAGAGCTAATTAGCAAGGGAGAAACAATAGTTCTCCCAAAGACGGCCAAGAAATGTTGCATAAAATGTGATTTCAATTTAGCCCCCTGTTAGGCTCAAGCTGAATGTTGATTGCTAACATGCCCTGACCATACTGAACTGTCAGCACAACACAGAAAACTGAGGGCAAAAGAACTTGCCTTCTGTTTTTCCATAAACAGTTGGAGATCGACCACAACAATGTCCTGGGATGTGGAATAACTGGAAATATGCATACTAATAAACCCTCCCCCCTCCTTTTACTGCCTTTGATGAGTGTCAGCCATGCAGGCAAACTCACACTCAGCAGTTTTGGTTAAAGGGAATATTCCTTGTAACATGCAGCGCCCTAACACCCATGAAAGCAGGCGGGAATGACTCCTGAGACAGAGGAGACGGATCAGAGTCTCCTCTGTTCAGCCCTCAAATCATCCAGCAGACATCATTCACCCGGAGCACCGAGCATGAACCACCAGCAGCATTTGGACAGAGACACAAGAGAAGTCTGTTTGAAGTGCTGTAAAAAGAAAGACAGAGACACAGCAGCTACACAAGTACAGGTTGGAGGGAGAAAGAAAACAACAAAGTTTATTTCAAACAAATCCCTCTCTTTTTTACACAATATGATATATATTGTATGAACTTGTTTAAAGATGTCAGAATCGATAGCAATAGTGTATGTGGTTCAGGGATTAGAAAGTTTAAAAGAAGAGAACATGCTAGGTGACTTTAGGATTCGTATCCTTTAGGCTGTGGCCATTAGGGGTGTTGCTGAGAACCAGTACTGATAATAATCCAATTATCGAAAACAAATATATTGATACTGTCAGAAAAATACACATATTACATTACATGTAGTACAGCACCTCTTAAATAGCTACTGTTTCTTTCTGTTCTTGGTTTGTCAAGGTTGGTGATGGTAATGCATTTCAACAATGGCTGCACCTGCCATAAAACACGAAATTCAAGATACGTAGTTGTTCTTTCTTGTACGGTTACATTTACAGATTCTATGTTCCCGCAATAATATTTTCAGTTACATTTATTGGTCAAAAATGAGACAAAACACTCAATAAACAAAGTTATGGATGATTCTGATTAAAGCATTACACTTTTTTTTTTTAAAAGAAAATCTCTTTTTGAGAGAATAACATTATAATGAAATTCTTAGGCCACAATAATCATATGGTAAAGATGATATTGTTACAGTCCTGGTAGAAACTCTGATGCTCTTAAAAATGACTGGGATGAATTTGTCAGAGCTACACAGAAGCAAACTTCATGGCAGACAAGCGTGTAGAAGCAGCTGAGATTGTAATAACAAGGTTCATTAGTTTCATGGCTTATTAAAATCTAAATTTTTCTTTTATTTAATTACAAACCAAAAAACATTAAAAGGTTCCTCATTAACATCATCAGAGAGGTAGCAAAGTTTTACACAATGGAAACATTTCACACAGTTCATTGTGTTTCGCTTCTGTTTATCGTCTCCGACTCCTGAGGGGAAATATCTGAATCTTAAGCTGCTAAATGCTCCACCATGTTCGCCAGCTGTTCTCTAACTATGTCTGCTGTCTGATGCTCAGCAGGTATGTACAGTCGTGTTTAGAGGCTTTTTTTGTGAAAACAGCTGCCTGCTGCTGCTGCAAACAACTATGAGCAATAAAAGTGAACCAAATAAGTGATGGTATAAGCTGTACAGCCTCACAGTGAGCTTTAAACTTGCTATCGAGCTCATTAAAAGCAAGCCAAGCTTCAGATCCATGTGATGATTCTTTGTAAGTTCATCGCTATCAGTAACTCATTTCAGTTTGTCACAATCATGTTGTTTTCACATTTTCAGTTTATACATACATTTATGTCACCAAAAACATTGCTGATTATACCAACTAAAAAAAAAAAAAGAACGAGATAAAGTTGACATATATTTTGGTGATTTGCAAATATTCCTAACCAGCAGTGTGTTTCAGGCAGAATAACTAATTTGATTTCTTTACTGGGCCACAAACCTTTGTTTGTTCTGTGTATCAAAAAAACTTCTTTTCATTTTCTTTTCTCATTCTCCTTCTCATTTTTTTTGTTTTTTTGGTATTGGGGTTACCTAGACTTTAGGTAATGACTCAAAGTAGGACATGCTCAAAGACATTTTGGAAATTACTGTTTTATGATGCTTTGTTGACAAACTGAAAAAATAAACAGCAAACTACTATAATTGATCATTTTTAACTTAAATGCAGCTAGTATTCTGCCCTAAACAGTGTCCTGGCACCATATAATCCTCAAGTTTGAATGAACCCTAAAACTAGTGGTTTTCATCCAGTGACATGTGCACTGTATATGGCTTCAAATTGTAAAAGCCTCACCATAAAAGTGAGGCAGGATTGCTCTGTTAATCACATCTTGAGTAGCAATTTGCACCCAAAAGTAAAAACCTCACATTGGCTTTGCAGCTCTTTCACTTTCATTAACACCTCAAAGTCAAATTAAGCAGACTCTGCTTTCCTTTACTGCTTCCAAAGCTTCCTCATGTGCCAGAGTGGTTTTGATCAAAGTCTCCTCCTCCAACTAAACATCAAAACATTCTACAAACTCCTCTGTCCACAAGTGCACATCATGCCCACTCACAAGACAAAGGCCTCAGCGGAGAGTTTACCCATGAGAACCTTTAAGTTCAGAACGAGACAAGATTTCAAGGTGTCAGCAGCCACAAATAGACAGCACAAGTGCACAAAGAGGTTTGTGAGTACAACACAGAAAAAGAAATGAAGAGAAGAGGAGGCTGCATGGCTGTCATAAAAGCACTGCACCAAAAATCGAGAAAATAAACAGGTCTGTTCATATCCCGTCACCCAACGAAAACAGCACAAGAGGACAGGTGAAGGGAGCAGAGGGGCTGTCACCCTCATCAGCCTTTCCAGTCTCCACCTCCATCACCCCACACTGCCATGACCTACATGTCTGCTCAATGGCAGCAAAACTGCTTTTACACAAACCAGACTGCCTTTTCTATCGAAGCCT
>JAPZDZ010000013.1:18685925-18699117 GCA_029783805.1 Acanthurus tennentii | reverse complement strand
CAGGTCAGGCTTGCTGCATGAGAACAAGACAGATTTTTTCCTTAAAGTCTGTCAGACTTTTCAACAATCTTTCCCAAACAAACATCCAACACTCACCCAAATAACCTCGAGATCAGGTCTCACATTTAAATCTGGCAAAAAAGGTTTGGATTTTATTTATTTATAACAGGATTAAGTTTTTGTTTCACAGCAAATATTTTGAGAGGTCCTGCCATAAAATGTAAATGTGCAACAACATTATTTTGTTTCTTGTTTATTAAAACCAATGCTGACAAAAAAAAAAGCACAATTTTAAAAATCACGGGCAAAGCAACAGGACGACTGTGCTTTTGCAAGGCTGCAGACTCCAATTTGCAGTTAAACAGCATCTTGTTTGCAGGTAAGTAAAACACAGCGAGGCAGGAGTTGGCGAGCTAACAAATTAACTCTCGCTAACTAGCTAGCTAACCTCTGATTCATGTTTATTCTCCCCTGCATCTTTTGCTCTGCAGCTTTGACTTTCTTTCAGTGTCTGGATTTTGTCTAGTTAATTGAAATAACGAATGGAAATAGTTCTGAGAAGGAGAAAGCTAAAAGATAAAACATGACTGACTTCATTTTTTTCCTTTGTAATAGAAAACTGATGGAGTAATGATAATAAAACTTGTCTCCTGTTTCGTTGATTAACCACATTCATCTGTGTATTTTAGGTGAACAAAATGTTGAACACAAACTGTGGTCATCAAGAAAAGCTCTCGGTGAAATCTCTATTTAAAAATGGACCATTACAACTTAATTGATTTACAATTTGCTTACTTCCTCTTATTGCCTGTGTTTATTTCTTTAATGGCATCATGTAGGAGACTTTTGAAGGATGGCTCTGAATTAGATTCAAAGGTGAAGAACAGAGGGATGTACACACTAATGTAGCCCATGGTAAACATGTTACTTCCCTATGACATAGACCTGCCATAAACACTTGATCACACACTGTACCTTTTCATGTGATGCCATAAATGCAGATTATCAGAGTAGCAGGTAATCCTGTGGTATATTTTAGAATAATAGGAACCACTGCCATCTTGTGGTAAAATTATGGAACTAAAACTAATAAGTGCATGTTTTTGGTAAGTTTCATTGTTGCTAGATTAGAAGGAAGGAAAGTCAATCATGTCCAAGCTCAAGTTTATTTAAAAAAAATAAACAAATGTTGAAACTAACTTAATTGACTCTTTAGGACTGGAGTACATGCTGTGGCTCTGGCAAAAAGCAGTTAAGAAGCCTCACTGTTTATCTTTGTCAGCATGTATTTGTGTTTGTGTGTGGGTTGATGCTCCATGTAAATTTACCTGATAGACATGCCTTTGAGGTAACAATATAACTACATGTGGATTAAAAAAAACAAACAAAAACAAAACAGTCAAAATGCAAGAATTCATTTGCTTGGTAACACTGCGACACTTTATCATCCAGTAGCTAGCATGATGAGACCATACAGCTGCTTAATGTAACTTTGGTGGGCAGTGAGGCTGAGACTAATACAACCATTCGGATCCACAGGTAAACTTAGTGTGTCAAATTCAAATTCTGCAGTGAATTATAAACACACTTATTTAGATAATGTCACTTTTTGCACAGGAAATCAGACAGTATTTACAAGCTTTTGGTGTAAAAAACACAAGTAAACTCTGAGGGAAATGCCTTGTTTTATCTGTTTCATGTTATTGATTGAATGAATTACCATCATTATTATGTAGAGCTGTTGCCATCACATTTGAGAATATGAAGGGTCATTCTGTTTTTTGAAGAACTACAGGCCTGCGACAGACAGTGATACCTTGACCAATTAGTTACAGGCAAGTTACTTATTTCCCCTTAATCTGTATTCTTACATGTTCTGTCTTGATCAAGTCTTTATGGTCATGATAATGAAAGCTGTGACTACAGCACTTTGGTTTGGTTAGCTGAAAATATTTGTAAGTTAAATATATTTTACAGTGTTGACACCTTATACACAAAGTTATGAAGTATTCTCTTAGCAAACAAACTTCACACACACATACACACACACACACAGCCACCACCCCCCCCACACACACACATACATACACAGACACTCTTAGCCTATTAAACCAGACACATACACCGATATAACTACCCTTTCCATGTTCCTTTGTTGCAGTACTCACACAAATATGAAATAATGAATAATGAGGGGTGTAAATAATGAGCTTCTCCTATTGACCATAGGTGTGAACATCACCCTGAGACATTGTTTTAGTCAATGGCTTTTTAAGGTTTTACTGGCTAAGATGAACCAGAACAGTAAAGACTTTCTTTAGTAAAATCTTCCATGTGAAGTTATTGACCTCTGGTGGCACTATTGGGCTGTCGTTCTATGTCTGAGTGGCAGGAGACAATATACACTGTCCTGATAACTGTTTCACATTATTCTACTGATCAACAGGTGGCAGTATTACACCAAGAAAGATATGCAGCAATGTGTCAACACGGGCACAGGGCCAACACAAGAGAAGATAAGAGCTTGGTAGTAAACAGCATTTCTGGATTTTCCCAGATATTGCAAGAATCAACATAGCTACAATTACTTTGTGGCATTTTGCTTTTATTGATTCACCATCCTCACCACCTTAGACAAGCATGAAAACTTTTTTGCATATTTGGAAACATTTGTGTGTTTCCACTCACACATTTTATACACAAATTGGAAATGCTTAAAAATGTAGATTAAAACTCACCTCTTGAGAAAATGATTAGTTACTGCTGAAGTTACAGTTAGTGGCTCCTTTCCATGTATATTGAACTACAAACCAATTATGTGAAATAAATATCAATCAAAAGTGTTACCAGCAGTAAATATCACAGAAATAGAAGTGACTATTCTTGAGTTGATGTTCACAGGTCATACAGACCCCATGTCGTACTCATGCTGTTTTAAAATCACACGTTTATTTGAGAGTATGAAACATATTTGCCTGTGTATTATAATTTGCCTTCAAATTCAGAAGAGGGTCTGTTGAATGGTAAGAGTGGGAATAGGCAATCCAGATACTGGTAAATGCAGATACAGTTTTCTTTAACCCAGAATGCACCTCTGCTAGTTGTTTAAGAGTGCATACTTTTATATATTTTTTATATGAACTATCTATTATACAATTTTCCCTCATCCCTTACAAGTAAAGTTGTAAAGCTGTAAAGTTGTTTGTAAAATGAAAAGGTTGTGAACTCTGGTGAAGAATACTTCATGCAGCGGCGTTGTTGGCTGCTGGTTGTTTGACAACAGCTCAGTTGCATGCAAAGATGGCCTGTTTTACCCCAGTAAAGGCCTTTACTTGTTTCAACTTGATAAATCATCAACAGCTCACTCTAAAATAAATTATAAATTAGGGAAGAATCAACAGGTTATTTATTTTAAACCCTAATTCTTCATATAACCTCAACAACAAAAACACAAGAAATGCAAAACACCAAACTGTAAAAGAGGTCAGTAACTCAAAAATCCATCAGGAGAGACCTCATGAATGAGAGGAGAGACATCCAAATCCCTTTTTCTGAGTTTCATATTTTATTTTTTGAGATGTGTCCATCTATCAGACCTGAATAGGTTTTTAGCAGTCCATGTGAGCTTTTCTGGGTTTAATAATATGAGTCCTACAGGCTTAACTTTAGTAATCAATATAGATACTGTCGCTCTGGCATCCAGAACTCATTTTTCAGGGGAGTTGGTAGCTAAGCTTTTTCTGTTAAACTGCCTCGCATTGCACAGGTATTAGAGATACCTTCAAGTCCTCTTAAGAACCCTGCCACAGGATGTTTGCTTGTAAAGGGGGGATTTACCACAATATTGCATCACAAAAATGTAACCTGAATGCCATATACTGGTGGGAATTACACCTAAAGATCATGTGTGATACACCCATTATAAAAGTCAGATCATATCTTTTTTTTAAATTCTCCATGCGACAGCAACGGAATGGATAAACAGTGTATTTATTCACTCGAGAGTAGTTTCAACCCTCACCAGCAGGTGGTAGTATTTGCCGTTCACATTTACTGAGAAACCAATGAACAACACTGGAACTGCTGACACTTGCAGATCAGACTGTGAGGTAAGCCCCTCCACAGCAGAACTTAACGCCAACTTCATGTGACGCTAGTAGAAAGAGGAAGAGTGGGCTTAAGCAACAGATAGAGGAGAAACACACCACACATTTCAGCCACTTGAGTTTCCCTGATGCAAAATCAGTAGTAGATACAGCCTGTGACTAAACACTAACATTCAAAATAAATGAAGAAGAAGAAGAAGGCTTCACTAAAAAATTGATTCATGCCTTGTTCGAGCAATCTGCTTGCTAGCTGGGGAATCCAGGCAGAGCCACATGAAGCAGCTTCCAATGAACTGCTGCTTGGGGGGTTTTCTACTTGTTTTTGTCCTTTCCTGTTGACATAGAATGTTTTTTTGCTTCATGCAGGGTATTTACTGTTCACCTTTAACCATCATGATAGGTTTCAAAAGCCCTGTAAACAACTACGCACAGATAAGATGCTTGATACTTAAAGTAAAAATAATAACAGAACAATGTTAAAGTACTCCATTGCAACGAAAATCACAGAAGTATTACCATGAAAAAGTGTCTATAATAAAACAAACAAGAGAAGGCCAATTTATTACATGCATTATGATTTGCCAGTTACAAAATAAATTATTATTAACAGTAAACTAAATTCTAATGTTTCACCATTCAAAACCTCATTTTGTAAAGACATTTCTATCTTAAAAACACTTGCACAGTAAGAATACTTTACACAGTTCAGGGTAAGAAAATCATGATGGAAAGGAGGGTCCATGTTTTGTAGAGTCAGCTTAATTTTTGCATTTCTCCAGTGATAACTTTGAATAAATACATTACTTTAGGAGTTTTGAACAGGTATTTTCAATTCTAGGTTCTAGCTTATGTAAGAGTTATATTTATTTACATTTTCTAATTAGCAAATGAGGGAGTGTTTCTTCTACTAAAACATGTGAATCCAAGTAGTTTTATTACTTTTGTGAAAGCAAAAAGTACTTATCCAGGAGACTCTTGTGATTCTGTCACAAGAGGATCACTATTTGTTGTGTGAGTACTTAAGAAGAAGCTGGAAATACTTTTATAGGTCTTCTTAAAACAATGCACAGTCTTTTGTTTTGAAAAATGAAGATGAATTTAAAACTTAACTAATCCATGACAAATTCAGACTTAAATATGACTTTATTCACACCACATACTTCATAATGTTAGGTTTACATGTTTACTTCTTCTGTGTATATCAACACTGCCATGACAGAATTCTTCCCGTCAGGAAACTGAATATATAAAAAGAAAGTAATCAACAGACTGAATGTGAAACACTTGACATCATAAATGTTTCAGTTACACAGAAATATATCTTGATCAGAAGCAGAAAATGAATAATCTGTTTAGATTACTGATTACTTGAAGTGGTAGTGGAATATCAGACAGTATGGTATTTTCATTTTACTGCAATTATTGCATACTGACTGACACATTTTCAAACTTTAGGAAATTTCTAAGCTCAAAACTTCTGAAAAAAAAAAACAGTTACACAGTTGTTTTTAGTTTAAAGCACAGCAGGCCTCATCTTACAAGATGTACAAAACACAGATATCACATGCGTCCCACAGAAGCATAATTTACACAGCATCATGATGCTATTTATATTCCACAGGAATCAACAAGAAGAAGTCCATCAAGAACAACATACACATGTTTGCATAGTGCACACATACTTTAACAGGTAGTTTATACATTTTCAGAGATAAAATAACTTATTTTTTAGGAGGATTAGATTATGGAAAACAGGATGCATTTGATTACTTTGTTGAATACCACACTGAATTATGGCAAATTATAAGATCCCCAGTGGGAGCTCTGGGAAATTATACCAAGTGCCCACAGTTAATGCTCACTGATTCAAAATGTATCCAAACCAACCACTGTCCAGCAGTGTTGTTCAGTGACATCCATCCATTTCAGCGTCAAGGTTGAGCTAATTCCACTGATTACAACTTGAGTTTTGTAAACGATTGCAGTTCATCAGAGAGTTTGTTGTCTGCACCTGTCTACTTGTCTGAACTACAACTGAGCCGTTTTTTTTTTGTTTTAAACCTGTAGAAGAAGGAAGCAATATGTTGGCTTCAACTTCAGCTCAGCCACAAAACAGGTGATCTGCGGTCCAGTGCTAGCCATATTCTGAAGAGGGGGGGCCTGTCACCAGTTTGCAGTGACCTGACGAAGCCCCCAAGTCGATGTACAGTGAACCTTTCCTTCGAATGTGGCCGGAGTCCTCTGAGTACAGAATAGATTCTGCAGAGAAGAGAAAGGGGGACTTGTTTAAATATTATAAAAATCAAATCAAATTTTAAAACCCAGCAGATCTAAAAAGCAAAGTTCTTACCCTGTGTGGTGTCGTGGTGTTGGCTCTGCTGCTGCTGCTGCACCATAATGTGTGTGACCTCCTCCATGGCTGAGTCAAGGCTCCAACAGCGCGGCTGGTCCTCCCTTGGCGGGTTGATGGCCCCATCCTTAAGCAGCTCAGACGCCGAGCTCCGCAGAGCAGGGTTCCTCTCCAGGGCTCGCTCCAGGAAGGAGCGCATGGCCAGGCTGCAGTCCTCTGCTATGTCCTCCAGAGGGGGGGCCTGTTTGTGGATCTGTTGGGAGGGAGAAAAGGGCAAAATTGAAATAACTTCAGCATGAGAGAAAAAAGACACAGAGGTTACAAAGACAGTCAAGGCCTCAAATAACAAGAAGCAACGGGTTACCTAGTACCCCTTCAGCTGCTGTGACCCACTTTTTGAGTAATGCTAATGTTGCTAATTTTGCTCAATCAGCCCTCTGAGACACAGTGTAGTCAGTTTTATTGGGCTTTTACAAACTTTAACTTGACATAAGTATCACTGTGGGGCCTGTCAAACCAGTTTGATTAATGTTAAAAGGGAGAAGCGACATTATCATGTAACATGACTTCTCCATGACGGCAGTTTCACGAGGAAGTGAGTAATTGCTTAGATAAAAAGAGCTGATAATCACTGCAAAAAACAGAAACATGACTTCTTGAAAGCAGCAAAGAACCCATGTCATGGAAAATTAAAAAAAGACAGAAGTAGAGACTGACAGGGAACACACTGCAATCAGTCACGTGAAAGGTCCTTTGTGCTTGTTTAAGTGGCATTTAACGGTGAGGTTGCGGGTTGCAACCAGCTGTTTCCCCCTCGCCTCACTGTTCCCCTTAAGGCATGTTGAAAGACCTACGGTGACCCAAAAACTTGTGAAAATCAAGAAAGGCCTCTCTAGAGCCAGTGTTTAGTTTGTTTTTTTTAAGGCTACTGGAGAGAAACATGGAGGAACATGTCAGTGTAACATGACAGACTGTCTGTTTACATAAAGGGCTCAATCTAAAATACAGAACACACACCAAGTCTCCTTTAAAGGTGATTATACACTAATGAAAGCACACTTGTAAAAATGATGGTTGTGTCTGCCATATTCTGCCAAAAGATCCCCTTTAATATGACACACTGGATTTTTAAGCATTTTTATGTCATGATAATCGAGGTTGTGGAGGACCTGAACAGGCTCATGGTTCTTTTGAAATGCAGCAAGATACAAGCTGCTATTACACAAAGCTAGAGTTTTTGAACTGTAACTGGTTCAGCATTTCCAAAAGTCTCTGTTTAAGAGGCTTTAAAATACTTTAAAAGGCTTTACAAACTGATACCAGAGTGGCTCATATAAAAGGAAGCACTTACGATGTAAAGGTAGGATGGGTAGGCGGTGCGTGGGTATCTCCTGACCCATGGAGGGCTGCCGGTCTGCATGTGAATGATGGTGGTGCCCAGACTGTAGATGTCTGCCTTGGTGTTATGTCCACGACAAAGAACCAGCTCTGGACTCATGTACATCTAGACAGAAGAAGAGTTCCATAACACAAATTAGATGCAATGCAGAGAATAATGACAGGACAAGGTGTGACAGAGGTCTCCTTTTTTTAAATTTCAACTTAAAGTTAATGTATCATTGCTTATTATTAAATAGCATATAATCTTGCAGTTAAAGGGTTTTTTCTGTTTAAACAAACATGATAACCTTTAGCCCTACACCATCTGTGTCAAGGTAATGGCAATGCAGAAGTGGGATGGCCTTCAGAGTGCAAAATAAGTAAACACAGAACCAGAGTTTATCTCTTTCTGTGCTGGAAATTCCAAACTGCTCTCCCATGTAAGCCTGAGCAGCCTGGTGTATTCACTTGTTCTGTCGCTCTTTTTACCGCTGGGTGTCTGCCCTGGGACTTTCCATAAGCCAAGCCATGAGAGGCCCAGGGTGCATGTTCTAAGACTATGCAGACCGACACACAAATTGGTTTAACATGGGAAAGCTAGGGACACACACGATGGGAGAAAAGGCTTGTGAGAAATCTCTTTGATTAATCCAAAAATTTCCCAAGTTCTAATTACATCTGCACTGAAAACCCTCTGCATAAGCAAACTATTCCCAGCATCATTGAGGTCAATGAGTGTACTGACTGCTCTGCTGCACTGCTTGCCAATCACTGACTTTCAATAACCATTTAGAAAACAACAGACAACTGCTGACAAGTCTTAAGACTGGTTTCTTTCAGTCCCTGGGGAAGTCTGGCCTGAGTCATGAGTCAAGAAGAGCTCTGCTTTTTTTAGAAAACACACACTGTAGGTCAGAGATAGAAGCAAATATTGCTTGGACTACACAAATTATTAAAAAAAAAAACAGAAGACATGTTGGGTTAATGACAGACAGAACTATCAGCCTTTTTTCTTACCTCTGTTCCTCTTAGGTCTCTTGGGATGTATATGTCCTCTGTCATCTGCACTGTGAGGCCAAAGTCCACCAGCACAGCCTTGTCTGACATCAGGACAATGTTACTGGCTAAAGACAACAAAGAAAATAACAATTATGTTTCATAGATATCAGAGTTTACAGTATTCCAGTGTTTATGCATAGCTATGCAGGTTAACATACTAAAATGGCTTTGCATTGATTTTAAGCAAGAAATAGTCCACTGAAGCCTCCCAAGAAGAACTCGAGCATGTCTCGTGCTTTTGGCACAGGAATTTTGCAGATAATTTGAGGATATGCCCTTTATGAAAAGTCTCATCCTTGCACTTAAAAACCACAATAAGGTTTAATTACATATTGTAATCGCAGACGGGAAGAGCTAACAATCACAGTAACAGAGCGTCAGACTAGCCATTGTTGTAAGTCGTCTGCATCTATAGACCCTACATTTAACCCCGAAAGAAAGAGCATGAGAGGAAGTCTGGAATTTCCACACAGCGAGCAGCCTTTAGGCCACGAGGCTGACAGACGGCTCTGGAGAATGCTTTGATCTCAGAGTTTAACGCCACTTAGGTCCAACCATCTTTAAACTACCTGACATCAAACTGCGGCTGAGCCCCACCCGCTCTAACTGGCATGTTTTCTTGTAATCTAGGTCATTAGCTACCACATTTTTTGCCAGGCTTATTTGGCAACCTCTAAGTTCTTCCTGAAAACAAGCTGCTGTGTGTGAGATTGTCTGTGATATGTTTAAGTTGTGGCTGTCTGGCCTGATTCATCTATTTCCTGCCTGGCACCTAAGTCTTTCTAGAGTTATTGCACACACTGTAACTGTGTGTACCTGTGGCTAGACTTTGACGTAAAGAAGGTTCAATCTTCCAATAAATCAGGCCCATTTGTTTCATACATTCATCACTGACAGTAAACATGTAAAAAATGCTATTTTTAAAATTGCTCTTACGTTTGATGTCATGGTGGATGACATTGTGTGAGTGCAGGTACTCCAGGCCGCGCAGGACTTGCTTCGTCACCCAGATGATCTCAAACTCCCTCATGGGCCCACAGCTCTCCAGCTTCTCCAGGACAGATCCTCCCTCTCCGGCCTCCATGAACAGGTGGACACTCTGTTCGTAGAGCAGGGCGCCGTACAGCTCAGCTATGTTCTCATGTCGAAACCGGGCCTGGAATTCCACGTCGGCTGCTTTAAAGTTCTCCACAGGGATCTATGAGAATGGGGATGAGATGTAAATAAATGCGTCATCAAAAGTCAATACCATTGTTCTATTTAAAGCACCCAAGCTAACAAGACTGATAGTTCTATCTACTCACTTTCACACCACTTTTGGCTAAAAAAAATATATATATACAAATTAGATATTTTCCCCAAAGTACATTGTGTTACCTGATGGACTTAATACTGGACAGTAATTACTTGATCACACTATCTCATGCTATCCTGCTGATATGCAGGAAATCAATTGTAACTCAGATACCAAACATGAAAACTAGTTCCAGTAAGCCCTCTGTGTGTTTTGCTAACAGTGTGTACTATACACTGTGTCAACATAGCATCCTGATGAAAACACCAGACTAGGTAGGAAACTCCTTCGTCATTTGTCAGTTTTTCCAACGTTGGAAAGAGTAAACATGCTGTTCATCTCTTACAGGGGAAGAGTGTCTTAAAAACAAGAACAGAATGTGTTGTAAAACGTGCTCCTAAAACACGTTTTACAACAACATGCCAATAAATTGTGTTTATACTGAATTTAACATGGTTACAAACAGCCAGAGGACCCGTGGGAAGTTACTGTTAAATTTCCACTCTTGCAATGCTTGAGGCCTATTTTGAAAGTTTGACCTGGTTCTTCATTTCAAAGAACTGTCCCTGTTCTCTTTTACTTTGAGGCAAAACATAGCAAAGTCATCTTGAACTTAGGATTCATTTGTACAACCACAGGTGTAGCTGCCTTAAGGACAAACAGTACTTGGCAGGTGAAGTTTTTGGCACGTAGGCCAAGACTTTCGAGAAGTAAACACAGGCTGGATTCCAGACATCTCCCAAAGAAACTCACCAGTTTGCATGCCATTCTCTTCCTGGTGGTGGTGTCTTGAGCTAAGTGGACTTTCCCAAATGAGCCTTTAGGCACGAGGCCAGGGCCAGGGTTCTTGTAGGTCAATTTCCATGGAAACAGGAGCACGTCCAAGTTGACTTGGTACCGGCCACTTTTTACAGCCATGAACTTCTGCAAAAAAGAAGTTAGTTTTAACTTTTTAAAGAAAATATTTCTAATAATGATATTGAGTTTTTCTAGGGCCTTATAATGAAAACACAATTTAAGGCCCTTTTTGTGCACACAAATACTCAGTCTTGTTAAAAACTCCTGGAAACTGCTCTCACCTTGTTCAGCAGGACTCCCATCTCCTCATCCAGATGCTGCAGGGCTGGTGTCTTCATGTTAGAGAGCAGGTTGACAAAGGACAGGAGGTCCGTCACTGTTCCGTATCGAACACCACCACCTCCATTGCCATAGTCTTTCTGCTCACTCTCAGAAACCTCCAAGTCTCCTGCCTCCTCGTTTTCATCCATGTCCTCATGAGAGAGACCTTCCTCTTCAAAGGATGAGCTCACCTCCTCTTCCTCCACTTCTTCAAACTGATACAGAGTCTCTGCAGCGTTGATGATGTCTTCTATGTTCATATGAGCCAACAGCAGTTCTACTCTATTATCATATTTGTAATCCATCTTGACGCTTGACATGTGTTCTCCCTCTAAAATGAAAACGTTAAGACTGTCAGCTTAGGGACATTTTTCTATTCAGTTGAGACAGCAAGAGGTCCTGTCAGTGATCATTCAGTGAATGAATGTTCATCTTGCACGCCGAATACACAGTGAGACTTCACTGCAGCACAGAGGCTTTGATACAGCTGGCCGGACACACAGCTGGGAGGAGCTTAAAAGACTGTTTTCCAGGCAAATGAAGGGAGTTTCATGAGAAAGCTGGGAAGCCCCAAGGAAAGCTTGGACACTATTTTCCATATGTAAAACACCACTAAGTCATAAAAGTTCATTCTTAAGTCACCGAGCTCCTGCTCATACACATCATCGAACATAACTTCAAAATATATTTTTTTTCAAAATATTACATGCTCACCCATGGAAAATTTGAATAAAAAAAGCCACTGTGGAAAATTTAGAATTATTGCCACTTAAAAAAACTAATTGACAACAAGTCTCTAAAATATTTAATAGTTGTTTTTATTCCGCCAGATTAAACAGTTTATCGTTTATTTAATTATTTAAATTGAGATATATACAAAAAAGCATTTCGTACCTGCCGTAGTCTTTGAGTTGCAGGCTTATCAGGACCGTCCTCCCACCATCGTGTCTCCTTCGTCCGACGCCGACTGACTGACTGTCTGAAAGAAGTCGGACTGTGTTTAGAAGGAAGTAAACAGAGGAAGTGCAGTCGCTCGGCGCGTGGGTGTGTGTAAGCTACGTGTCAGGTGCCAGCGCTTTACTCTCTGTAGGTTTCGTTTTCCCTTTTTTCCGATTTCTCAGACGAAAAACAAATCTCATGTGGCTTGATTTTTAAGACACAGGAAATCACCCTCCACAGATAAGTTTCGTGTTTCTCTGTGGAAAAATGTTTTCTGCTGCTTTTTGTAAAATAAATGTAACATAAGTCAAACTAGAAATACAACATATAAGCTCATTAGACGTAAAGTAAGTCATGATAGAAAAGGGGAAATAGAAGCAAGTAATGGCTTCAACCAGCCGCTACGGACTCAGCAAAAGCACGCACAGGTTTTTATCACCCGTAGTGTCTATCAGCGATGGTCTACTAATCTGTAAAGTTTGATACCTGCCGGCTGCCGTACAGATGGACACGCGCATGCGCTTTTCCGCTTCTTTCTGAGCAGCAATGGCGTCCTCCTTTACAGTGTGCGGGTTACATATGAGGGGAAGGGGCAGCTTACTGAGGTGCCTACAGAAGGTCGATAAATTTCTTCACAGAAATATTGGGACTAATGTTGTAGCTGCACACGGTGAAACACTTCGGAAAGACGAAACTGGTTAGTATATTAGGCTGTCTAAGAAAATATAGTCCAATTACTAGCCCTCATACTAGCCGTCTCTTGTCCCAAACCTCATATAGACACTATTATGATTTGGGAACCCTTGACTGTGGTTAAAAATGCGTAATTCTTTTCATAGGAAATGAAAAACTTGAGAAATATGAGAGTTTCGGTAACATTCGGCATTTGTTTTTCACTACAGAGTCATAACGTTATTAAAATCTTCTTCAAATTTGGTCCTGCCT
>JAPZDZ010000013.1:18618217-18641479 GCA_029783805.1 Acanthurus tennentii | reverse complement strand
TCTTGTCTGCATATAAAGATAGATAGATAGATAGATAGATAGATAGATAGATAGATAGATAGATAGATAGATAGATAAATAGATAGATAAATAGATAGATAGCATGAGTGTGATTGCTTTATCTTAAAATGCCTAGTGTGACATGACTTTATCACTGAGCAGCATCCAGTTGCCTCCCCGTTGAAGAAGAGGGATGTTTCCTGTGTGCTGCTGTAGTATAGAGGGGCTGTTCCCTTAGCAGATCCCAGCTCAGTCCGTCCAGAGCAGCGGCGGGGATGAGCGCCGGGGACTAGGCGGCAACGCAACGACGCATTTCACAGGTAAAAGTGGCTCCTGGTCGGGTGATAGACCGCCTTGAACCTTGGAATTCCGTCGGAATTCTGTTTTTCTAAACATTCACGACACATGCGGTCGGCAGAGGAGGTGGAGAGCAGCTGTTGGCGAGGAGCAGACAGAGGTGGAGAGTCGCATCTGCTCTGCCTTCAACATATCGAGCGGTCCCTCAACTTGCAGCCAAGCAAGCTCCCTCGGTGCTCTCCTGTCCGGCTGTCCCTGCCTCCTCTGCCGGGATTAGAGGATCCAGGACAATGCTGTGACACTTTCGGGAGGCGACATTAGAAGGTGAAGGAGTGGGAGGATGGCGGTCTTTGTTTTTTTTTAACTTGAAGCGTTTGCGGCGGCGGAGGCTGCCACTGTTTGCGGACGCGCTCCGATCAGCTGAAGGTTAAAGATTGCTGATGGAGCTAGCCGGGCTAGCGTTAGCCCCGTTAGGTGCCGTTGTCTCTGCTGTGGAACAGAGGCCAAACTCCGCCAAATTACGCAGTTTTATATGTCCTAGCATACGAGCAGAGATTTATTACCACAGGAACTCTAGTTATGTACTTGAACTAAATACTGCGGCCACGGCTTGTATTTGATAGGCATTCTGTTTTACTCCTAACAGCTATTGCAATTTTGCAATTTTAAGTTGTGCAATTGTTTGCCTTTAATTTCCACAGTGGTGGGCTATGATGTGTGACAGTTGCAGCTGGAGTTATAAAACAGATCATTGCAAATACAGTGTGTTGTGGGTCATCCATCCGCCAAATACCCAAGGACCTCTGCTGATCCATGAACGGTGTGAAAGTCTTAAGTCAGGTACGCGTTATTCCTTACAGTGGTGAAAGCTTGGACAGACAGATGTTTTGACGGGATTCGGCGTGGTCCTCCTCGTGAACTGCGGGCTTTTATGCTGCCACGGCTGCAACCTGCATGCAAGAGGGAAGCAGCGGGGGCTAGCTTCATGCCAAGCCTTGTCAATCATTTCATAACGACATGATGACAACAGTCCGGTCCCGTTGTGCTGTGTAGCTCTCGGTACCGCTCGGGTTTATATAAGGAACACCAAATGGCGATGGAAACGGGTTGCAAAGAGCCCCTGGCAAATGGTATGCCAAGTTTAGGTTGCTTTGATGTTTGCATGTTGTCACTTTGTCACACCTGCTGTTTGCATGATGATGGCTGCTGCTTGACCTCTCTTCTCCTTTCCCCGTGCAGTCTCCTGTTCGCGCTGCCTCCTAACCTTGCATGGCCATGGTGTCAGAACAGCTTTCTCACTGTCAGTATGCTGAAAATGATAAATTACCTCATCTGCTTAAGACTTGCGTTATGATATTGTGATATTGAATACCATATTTGAAAGGTATTTACAGAGCAGTAGTATTTATTGGCTGACAAGACTGGATAGACGAAACACTTTTTGCTCTTAAGCATACTCATATCTCAGATTATGTCACAGTGTTAGTATTTGCTTAATGCCTTTAATTTTAGAAGGTCTTGCAGTCGTATTAACAAAAAAAATGCCACTATCACTTAGGGACCTCTAGAGGCCAGATTGCCAAAATCAAGATTTCCCCAGACTTGTTTAACTTTAAGATTATGCTGTCACTTAATTATTACAATGTTGCCACACTAAACAAGTAGAGTACAGTCATTACAACTGAGGTAATTTGTGTAGTTTTTTATTCCACCCTTATTCCACAGGATTTAACCAACTCACTCCTCCTTGGTATGGTTTGTCACCGCCTCAGGTCTGATTATTTTGGTAGTGCTGCTTATTATGGAAGTACTATTAACACTGCCCAGGAGTGATCTGTTCCCTCTCGCCAAGGCCTTTCATAGCTCAGTGAGCTTGCATTAAAAGCTGTTCGTAAATGTCAGTAAAGAGGCATTTTATAGACAGTGTGCAGGATTTGTAGATAACAGCAGCTGACGAGTTCAAAGGATGAAATATTGCTAAACGTAGACCCAGGCCAGCAGGAGCTAATGTGCATTTTCACAAGAAAAGGTAGGAACAGATCTAAAGTGTGTGTGCGTGGGTGCATGTGTGTTATCTGGTAGGTCTTTCACACATCCTTGAGACTTGGATGGTGTGTGAACAGAAGGCCAGAGGGGTGGAGGGATATGGTGGGATGGAGAGCGTATTAAGAAGGGAAGCGGCTCATTAATTCCTTCCAGCAGCGGAGGAAAGGGTTGGTCAGCGAAACTGGAGGGGCCCTCCATTGCCATGAGATGAGTCATAACAGTTCAACTTTCAGGAGTGGTCCAAAAAGCAAGCGATAAGTGTGGACTGGAATGATTTCCTGGTTTGGTGCTGCGGAAGTCTGCTTATCCCAGGGCAAGACTTTCCTTTTCCAGTAATCACATGTGTGCACTAGTTGTTCTAGCATGTTTGACAGTCTTCCTTTCTCTCTCTCTGTCCACTCTCTGTCCATCTTCAGCTTTATTTATAGGACAAGTGCATCAGGAAAATTAGTTTCTTTGCCATTGGGTAGCTCTAGCCGAAGCCTTTGAAAGTCATCTGATGTTTGCCTGGCTACAGGGATCCCCTAGAAGGTCCTGCCTGATGTCGCATGTGATGTCAGAGCAGAGGTGACGCAGGCAGGAGGAAGGAGGCTGGTGGAAGAAGCCAGCCAGAAATGTGTGAAAGCTACTGACATCTGCCAGTGTGCTTTTTAGAGCAAGAATACAGGGAAAAGCCTGAACTGCACGCTCATCTTGTATGTGTTTATGTCCTAGCTTGATGCTAGCCAGTATATTTTTTCATGTTTTGCAGATGGTTGTGCTAACTGCTTTATTAATTCTGTCAGTTTTATTCGAGAATGAGTATTCAAGCATTCATCAGAGGCCAGTTTTATCAGGCCTCTGATGAATGCTTGAAATAACCCTGACCATTCATTTTCATGTGTTTGCACAGCAGTTTTTCACATTCTTCAGGCTGTCCATCATGACAGCCCTTAAATTACTGAGCCTTTTTATCCCACCTGTAATCAAAATTCCTGTCATCTGTGAGCATAATCCTGCAGTTGCCTTACCACATCCTATCACATACATATAATATGGCATGTCATATGTTTACGTTGGATCATACGTTTTTCCTGTCTAATACTGTTCACGAGGCATTGCCTGCAGAGTCCATCTGATTAGCAGAGAGCCAGAGCATGCTAATGCTAGCTCTTTGATCACAGTGTCTGGCTGATAAACCATGCCACTGTCATCTCTAGCAAACCCTGGACCTTGACAGAAGCTAATTACCATGAAGCCAGTTTGGCATGCTCAGAAACAGCATGGAATGGGAAAAGTTCACAGCAGGTGAAGCCTACTGTGTTTCAGAACAGTGCCTCAGTTGATTAGTGTGCCTAATAACCTCCTCTTTATGTACCCCCCTACCCCCATATGAAATTATAATTTTTTAAATGCTGGCAGGAGCTGTGATGTTTTGGACCGAATGCGTAACTCTGAATCTTTCTCCACATAGGAGATTTGGATGCATTCAGTTGAATGAATTCTGTTGACGTCAAATCCCTACATATCAGCTGAACTGAGCTAAGCCTGCCATACAATGGAAAATGAGTTCAATGATATAACTACTCTCATATCCTCAGTGTCTTACCGGTTGCTGCTTGGCATTGCCTTGTGCATTAATGAGCTATTAGCTATACCATTCTTGTGCATGAGCCAGTTGTTATTGAACATTTTCTGTGGAGTGAAACAATGATACTGAGTTAGAGAATGTTTGGCTGGATTACTTTTTGAAAGTCTGAAATGAATCAGAACCAGACCGTACTGTTTTCGAACTGTGATGTGTTGGAATATGGTGGAACGAAAACAACACCCCACAACTCAACCCATCCTGCCTTTGATTTCACTGCCAGTGGAGCCTGACTGTAATAATTTTTGGACCCAGGCAATGCAGCGGGAATATCTTAGAGGCTCACATGCTATTGTCTGTGAGCTGCCATTCACAAAAGCAAAACAACTGTTGCCATGGGATATGCTCAACAAAATAATGTAAGTGGGTGGTTTTTGGCTAAACTTTCCTTTTTTGCATGAGCTAATTGACTTTCAATGCACAGGCCCTGCCTGTTGCTCCTCTCTAGGGGGCGTGAGCATTAGAGAACGCACATGGTATGCAACGTGGTGAATAGTAATGGGTCATAATTACCCTGAACTCTAGCTGCATTGCACCTGAGCCTAGCGGAATTCTTCCAATGGCGAGTTTCCAGAGGGCAGACAGCTCCCAACATTTTGTGTTGTTATATTGTTACTCAACAATCTCCACCTCACTCTACCTCAGATGGAGAGCATTATGCTTTCTAGAGGTCAATTTAAGGTAATATATGGCTTGTGGTAGTTTGACTGTTTATTTCTCTGACCTGAGCCAAAAACAAGCCCCCAGATTCTTTCCCTGGGACAAACAGGAGCCTGCAAAGAGCCTGATTGGAAAGATTGCGACACGGTTGACTCTCCTCCATCCTCACAACAACGCAGTTCCTCAGGAAGAGAGACAGCCCCTTTGTGGGACACAGTGATGTCACATAGATAAACAATGTGTGAACCGTTGCTGTTTGCCGAATGTGATGGGCTGTCATCCCTGAGAAACCCCTGTGCGTGCACAGACCTAACAGATGCAGGCCATGCACTAGCCAAGTACACACCCACTTGGGTCAGTTGTTATAGATCCAAGGAGACTGGGAACAATGTGTTGGGGAGGTGCGGCTCTTGTGGAATATTTTAGGAAGCAGGCTAATCGTCTTTTTGGTTCCAGACTCTGTTGTATGAGATTTCTTTTGTTGTGTTGTTTTCTTTCTTTTTTTTTAGCTGGAGCTGTTAAATCCTGATTTGTTTTTGACTTCACTTTTAGAGAGGATGTGCTATTTTAACACATCTCTGTGTCTTCTTCAGGACATTAATCACTGTTGCTCAGTGGGTTTTGACCACAGGCAGACAATCTGTTTTTATACTTTATGCCTGTTATACAATTTACTATATCTATATCTAACTATATACCTCTCTCCCTCTCTTAACATGCACACAAACATGCATATATGTGTAGGTAGACGTACAGATGTAGATAGATTTATATACATAGATAGGCAGATATTTCACATAGTCTGTCTGCAATCTGGAATATGCACCAACACCCTCTATCTCTGCAGTTCTGTCCCCAAGGCCTGGTCTAGGTCTCTGTCCCGCATTGTCTGCCACCCGTGCTGTCCCTCTGCTTCCCTTCCTCCCCATCTCCCCAATATGCCCTCATCTCAGTTGGGCCATGAATAAGGAGCTGACACCAAACTGTCAACCTGCAAACCATCATGCCCCTGCAGCCTGCCGCTGGTGTAGCCAGCAGTGAGGGCACAGGCCAACCTCACACACCTTAAAAAAATGCTGGGATCTGTTTTTAATAAACAAGCTGCGGCCTTAACAAAAGTTCACTTGACCTCAGAAGTGGTTGTCTTAAGTGTTTCACAAAGTAGTAAATGATGTTATTGTAGTAGTGTGTGTACAGAGGCTGATTAAAGAAAATGTGGGGGCTGGTGTGAGGGTCTTCTTTAGGGAAATGCCAACCCTCATGTGGTTCTATTTATTTTTAGCTTACATTGCAGCAAATGTTAACCATAAGTTTTGTTATTAATTTCTTTGAGCTGTGTCATTAAAATTAAGTAGATGTGCACTTTTTCCCCCCACTCCTTAAATTTGAGAGTCTGTGATGCCAGTCTTTTTCACACAAGACCGCATTGTAGTGAAACACAATGTTGTTGTGTTTGAGGGGATGAAAGCGGACCATTGTTGCCTACCTTTGCTTCAATCTGAGGTTTTATTTGATATAAAATGGGTAATTCTGTTGCGTAACAGCATTAGCAGTATTTACACTGAGCTTGTCATGGGGAGTAGAGAGTAAGGGTGGGGTATTTATGGGGGGACTGAATGAGGGCAGGTCACTTTACGGGAGGAAATCCTCACTTTTTTACTGATGATTGAGATAATCCTTATTTAGTGATGACACCTAGAGCAATGGCCTCAGATTAAGGGTTTAGCCAGATTAGACATCATATGGATGTGCAGTTAAGACAGGTTAATGTGCAGCTATCATAACAAAAGTGAATTAGCATATTAATAAGCATATCCCTCGACCTAAGGCTCACTTAATTAAGCTTTTGCCTGGCTGGAGGCAAAGGCTTCATCCGCAGGAAGGGAAGGGTAGTGAAACCAATCTGACTCTGATCTTTAAGTCTGATATGGACTATCAGCACTGTAGTAACCCTGGTGTTAGTTTTAAGTGAAGAAAAAATTGTTTACATTTTAGAGAAAATTATGTAGTGAAAAATGGCCACAAATATTAAAGTCTTGGATCTCATTCTGCTGGCATTTACAGTATTTCAGAGACATTATGTGACTCATTAAACACAGTGACTGGCCTGCTGCCCAGCACTAGTTCGACTACACTTTATGAAATAACAGTCAGGGAAAAAATGTGTATGTCCCTGTTCTTGTTGCTCATCTTCAAGCAAAAAGGAAACCAAAACAAATTTTTTACATTTGACATGGTTCATCTCTCTACCAAAATCAGAACTAACCTCTCCTTAGGAGATTACTCAAAACGCAAATGGAAATAGTTGAACTCAACAAAAGTATTAACTGGGTAAGTGCCAAGAGTCAATCCTCCAAAACTAACAGGTTTAAGGTTTTAAAAGAAAAAGATAATCGTATTAGAGTGCCAGACATACTAAGAGAGCAGCATTTCACGGTCTTGGATTCTGTTAATCACCTAGTAGGCTATCCTAGGGTTCAGGTACCAGAAGGAGGGAGGCAGAGAGGGAGCAGGAGGAAACACAGAGGGGTAGTGATTCTGCCCTCTGAGTCAGGACTCCTTTCATGGATGGATTTTTTTTCGTCTCTATGGGACTATCATGCTAAACAAATGCTAAGAAGCAAAACAAATGCTAATCTGTTTGCAGCTGAATACATTCCGGTGAAGCTGCATTCGGCCGTCTGTTTTTTTCAGAACCGAAAACAAGCAATTTGGCTCTGCCATTAAACAATTGTAGTGTGATTGGCTTTTAAACTGTCTAAACAGCATTTGATTCTGGCAACGAGTCTCACACTGCTGTTCCTGAATGCCATTTCTTATTAAGGACAGCCAGGTTGTTGGCAGTCTGTTCAAGTGGAGAGTATTGAATGAGTGGGCTGCAGCAGCATCTGTCCTGTTGACAAGGCAGCAAGCATGACTTCATCAAGGACATTACATCATGAGCAGATGCACCCTTGGTATCATCAATTTGATTCCTCATTGGCTCTTATTAATAATAACACTTAAAGTCATTTTTGGGCAAGAATGCCACTCTACAGTTCTTGTAGATTAGTTTTACATAGTGTTATCTCAGTGTCCCTCAACTGCAGTTTTCTCCAACAACTGTCATGTTCACTCTTCATGTTAAGTTAAAACACTCAGCATTAGTGCTGGTTAAAAAAAAGAGAGACACATGGCTGCATTTCATTATTATTTTGATTATTGTCTTGTATAATTGAAAAATTGTGTAGTGTATAAAATATGAAAAAGTAGTGAGACTCCTCCATCACAGCTTCCTTACTCTGCATGTTTGTCCGACCAGCAGTCAAAGGGCCCAGATATATTTAATTCAGTGTTACAGAGGACTAAGAAGTTATCATTTGAGGAGGAGGAACCATTGAATTTTAGCAAATTGATTGTGTTATTTATTGACAAATGACACAACTATTCATTTCTAATTATTTGAGCAGTACACACACCAGAAAAGAAAAAAAAATCATTAGTTCAGTTCCTTTTAATTCTGATATTGTGTCTTTTTTGATGATTTCTTGAGTCAAAAAATAAAGAAGTAGTTTTGGAATATGAAATCCCTCATCATAGACAGATTCTTTTTTGGCTTATGACTTAAAAACATGTTCATATGTAAGATTATTACCTGACAGTACTTTAAGATGAGGAAAAGATATAACAAGATGGGATGTGATAGTGAGCAGGGAGGAATACAATCCCCCAGTTTCCTCACTGATGCAAAACATAAGCTTTTGTGGGCTGCTAACAGCTACCATACTGCCACTGTATGGGAGTCTTCAGGGAGCCCACAGTAAACAGTGACATTTCACTGCAGCGCCAGCAGCCTTCTAAAACTCTTGTTGCCTCTGATCATCATTGTAGGTTGTTTTTGAGTGTGCTTATTTACCTCTTGCTCCTCCTCAGTTCTGGACATAGACGGGTTTGGTGCCGGTGATCGCCGAGTGAAATGGAAAAAGGGTTGTTGCTAGGAGGACTGGAGAAGAGAGGAGGGAGGGACAGGCTTCTGGGAAGGCGGGTGATCTCTGTGTCGTGGCGGCTTAGAATTTGGGTTTGTGTTTTTTTGTGTCTCATCCTCTCAACTGTCCATATAGGTTAGGACCATTGACAAAAAAGAGGACATGGGAAGCAGGGATAATGGTTTTATCGTCACCTTCTTTTCTCTGTCTCTCTTCTTGTCTCTTCATGTCATCCCCCTCTTTCTTTTTTTCCCAGTGATGGCCTCAGCTGCGCAGCTGTGCCGGTGATCCTGCCGCTGCACGTAGGGAAGAAGCAAAGACGCTTTGACAACCGACCTACCTTCCTCTCCCTTAAAAAAACATTGGCAGAAAAAGGAAAAAAAAAAGAAAACACACCAGCATAAACAAATGCGATCATGTACAGCGTGGAGGACCTCCTCATCTCTCATGGATACAAGCTACCCAAGCATACAACCACCTCTTCCAATCCTACCCCAGCAATCGCATCCTCGTCCCGCCAGGCTCCCCCGTCCTCACCGCCGTCCTACAGCAAACACCATGAAATCCTGGAGAACGTGCCGGGCTCCAGGACAGTGAATGGCTATGAAAGAGGGCCCGGGGTGCCCTATGGGAGCAGTGGGGGAACCAGACAGCCTCAAGTGTATGGCAGCGGCTGTCCCAACAACAACAACAACGAACCCAGGGACAGGAGCCAGTCCAGGCGGGAGGGTGAGAGCCGGAGCCAAATAGACACCCATTCCTTGGGAGAGTCACTGACCTCAGACAGCGGGTAAGACACAGCCTGTGTTGAACTTTACCACCAGCAATGTGGTCCTATTTGATCAACCCTTTTGCCTTTACTAACTTGATTACAGCGGTCATTACCATTTATTGACAAATGTTACAATCATTCATTGTTATGGTGCTTTGGTGGAGCAGATAAATTAAATTAAATAACTCATCAAGGAGTTTTGCATGCTAACTTTTCATTCTGTCTTAAATGGAACTACCTAACAGGCTTTCTTGCCATCTTTCTCTCTCTCTATCTATCTACCCTTGTGAATAACTTCTCATATAATTGCTATTTCCCTCTATCTCAATCAAGTCTTGCGTAGGGCAGGAGGGATAATGTATGCATGAGTCTTAATCTGCCACATGGGACCTTGAAGGTATAATTAAAGCAGCATTTGGGGAAACCTATGTGCCCTGTTTGAGCATGCCCAGTCTAACACACACACAGTTTGCCAGATTTTTCAGGATACCCCCTTCCTCAGTCTAACCCCAAAAATAGACAATAAATGCACAACTGGCTTCCACTGTCACACACAAGCATTACACCTACTTTATATAATGCATGCCCCATCAATAATACAGGATTCATATAGGGTTCATTTAAATATGTATATGGAGGAGAGGCTATATTTAGCCTAGACTAGAGTTATGCAATTGAAACCCTCTCGGGTAGGAACTGTTAGAACGTATGATATTTCCACAGATATTGCCTGGCTGCAGCCAATCTGTTTTTTCCTAAAAAATAGGATTGTTTGGTTTGCCTATTTGCACTAGTTCAGGGGGTTAGTGTACTGTAACTGAGACAAAGTCAATACAGCTGTTCTCATGTCCACACAATTAGGCAGGCTTGTCAGATTTTTCCCTTTTTCCTCCCATTTTGTTTGGCTGAATATCGTTTTTTTCCCCTAATCCCTTTTGCCACCATCCAATGACAGAGCATCTGAAAATAGTCAAATGACCTTGAGTAATGTCAGTGGATGTGTTAGTGTTTTTTTGTCACTTTTTGGTTTTGTTCTTTGAGACCAGTAATCCGCATTTTCATGTTGCTGCTCTGCCAGTCCTATCAGAGCATTCTTTTGGGAATGTGGGAATTGCTAAGACATATGTCCTGCAATTTCAGTCTGTTGTTTGCTCATCTTTTTTTTTTCTCATCCAAATCTGCCTGGCAGCTTTAGTTTAGATAAGGAACAGGCCTATCTTGGCACTCCCATTAGGCAGTGCTACTTAGACCCAATTAGACTAATGATGGTAACTCATCTTACATGAAATGCCCTTAAAATTTTAGCAGATTGGCATGGCCAGACCCCCCCTTCCCCAAGCAAACATCTCTGGCCAGTGATGATCATGGATGGAAATGTCAAGGACGCTTACTGGCCTCCGCCTCGAGGGGGTGTGCACATGTGCTCACGTCTTGTTTGCGTTGTCAGTCAGTCAGTCAGTCAGCCACACCACAAATAGCCTGAAATTATCGAGCTGTATGCAGAGACCCATCAGGTCTACCATCTTCTGAGGGATATAATTGTGCTTTGCTTGCACTTGTTTAGTGAAATCTGCTTATTCTCTCAGGTTAGAACCAAAGAACAGTGCATGAGAGAAATTGTTAAGGAAAAGAGCTCCATGTTGATCTGTCATTGAGGACATTTGGGACAGACACAATGTGTCATTGTGTAAAGTGTTTATAGTGTCCCACAGAAAAATGATTACTTGACATTCCACTGCTAGTAATGGTCATCTGTCTCCATCTAGTGGGAGATGATGTCTTTTTTTACCTGTCAATATTCTAGACTGTCAGCCTGTTATTGTTTGTATGTTATCTATTCACTGGCATTTGATGACTCTGAACAATTAAATCACCAAGATCAATTGCTTTAATATTTTAAAGTGCTTGGCTTTTTTGTAGTTTACAACATTACATTTTCTCATCTTTAAATCTGCAGAAAACAAAGAATCAAAATTCAGGTTTTGCCTGATATTAACAAGTTTATTCAAAACATAATCTGGCCATTTCTGAAGTTAAAGGGTTTATAGCTGTTTGGAGTGGATTTTCTAAGCTTTTTTGCAGTCTTTTGTGAAGAGGTGGTGGTTTTGAATGGTTTTGAACACAAAAATAGGACAAAAGTAATAGAATTAACAGAGAAGTCAAATTCTGCTTACCTCTGCTCATCTTGTCAATTACCATGTAAATCAGGTGTGCATGTTGAATTGTCAGGTATTGAGAGTTGCCAATTAAAGAACAAATCTAATTCAGGAAGGTGTAGGGAAAGAAGTATCAAAAGTTATTCAACACACAACAGGCACTGGTTGGTTGAAGTTCAAAGTCACTTTTATTGTGTGTTTTTCTTCACAGGTTCTGTGATGGCACCAGAGGTCCCCAGTCACAGTCCAGGGATGTATCCTACTGGAGGAGGAGAGGTCAGGACTTCAGTGTGCTGCTGGACTATGCTGACTTCAGAGATTCCCATGTAGCAGGTCAAGGGGGATACGGCAGGCCAGAGGGTTCCCAACAAGCAAGAGGCCAGGAGTTGTCTGCAGAGGAGTGTCAGAGGGCAGCTCATGAGAGACAGCGCTGGGCAGCCCAGGCTCAGGCGCAGGCGCAGGCTCAGGTCCAGGTCCAGGCTCAGGCACGCTCTAGAGAGAGGGAAGCTGCTCTCCATCAGTGGAGGACAGCAACTGAGAGGAAGTGCCAGAGCCTGGGAACAGATGAGTGGCGTCCAGCTGTGTGCTTCGGCCGCCAGCTGTCACAGAATGAGGGTGAGCGTAGGGCACAGGAGCAGCAGCGGCTTCATGCTAGGACACCAGAGGGCATGGTGGTCCACCCCAGGACAAAAGCCAAATCCCAGTCCCTGCCCAGGATGCTGCAGCCTGAGAGCCTGCAATACGTGGATATAGCCTTGTCTGGTCAAGAATTGTACAGGCGGGTCAATGGCCACCCACTGTTAAACCAAGATTTTTACAGGGCACCCCGCTGGCCGGAAAATGGCAGGCCGGCAAGTGCCAATCAACTCTCAATGACACCAAAGCCCCGCTTCACCCGACCCCCAAGACCTCCCTCCTATGAGATGCACCAGCAGATCAGGGGAAGCTGTGAGGTGCTGTCTGGAAGAGACTCAGTGATTCCCCAGGCCAGGGACAGAACGCCTCTCCCCATATCAAGGACAGGTGACCCCCAACTGGACTATTTTGCACAGGATTCTGGACCTCCAGGATACATCCCTCCCCCATCATATAAAAGAGCACCTATAATGGGAGGGGGGCGCCGAGGATATGGTGAAATTGCTGTTGACTACAGGTAAATTGCTTGTATTTATAAATTAAAGACTTTCACATAAACTTTGCTTCATATTTGAAAAGTGAGTAAGTATTTTACATTTTAATTATCTTGTTGTTTTTTAATATCTCCAAAGCATGTAGTCACAATTTATTCAAAAAATCCTGCAATATTCTAATTTCCAGCATTCACAATGTGTTTTGATACGAAAAAATTCTCAGCTTAGTTTGTTGGTGTTCATCCTTTCAAAAACAACATTTTCACTCAGATCAATAAGCTGTGACAGATTTTATTTCACCAAGGACCAATTATTTGATCATTATTTAAGCCCCCAATAGGATTAGCCTGCTGCCGAAATGTATTTACTCTGAAGAAACTGTCAAGTCATATTTAGTAAAGTTGTTTTTCAAAGACAAATACTAATTCATTTAATCTAAAAATAGTTTTACACAAATTAAGGGTTTAGTTTGAGGTTTATTTTCAAGGTTGATCATGTTGTAAAGTATGAGGACAGATATATTCTAAGACCATAGAGCCATAATTGTTAAAAAAAATCATGTCCAACCCTACAGCATTCAGATATTTAGCTTGTAGGCAAATTCAAGAAGCACAATTTGAGGCCACAGACTCGTTTTCATTTCATGTACAAGGCTTGATTGCAATTTTATCTCGCTGCATGGATTTAATGTCATGTAACAATAGAAAGACTCCAGTCTTCTCAAGACTTTTTATTTTCTTGTTGCTTAGATAAAGTAAATCTGTGTCATTTTTAAAATTAGGTACAGAGGGGATGTGTACCAGCAGATACAAGTGGCACCAGATGGATCTCACTGGTTCACCAGACATCCAGCTGGCTCCTGGCCTGATCCCCAGAGAGAAAGAAGCCTCTCTGGCCAGAAGCAACTTTACCCTGTGTATACTACCCAGGAGCACCCTGGTGGAGCTATCCAGTACATCCCCTTTGATGACCCCCGGATCCGCCATATTTCCTCAGCCCTGGGTGGCAACTCCTTGACAGACGCTGACAAGATCCGCCACATCCGCAACGAGCTTCCCAGCGTCACCGTGTCGGAACCTGCATCCGACAACAGTGCCTTTTTGCCCCCGCCGCTGGGGCCTTTTATCGGTGCCAAGCTGGCCGATGATGCTAACCAGACGTCTTCTAGCGACTTAGACAATGACAATAACAGGTGGGATAGTGATTTGCACAAAAAGACTGTCGATAACTTCCCAGCAATTGACCAAAACTGCAACAACAGATATCCCAAAAACCACCGTCCACCCTCATCTCCCTCTTCAGCCTTCCAGGCCCCATTAACAAGGACTTCCTCTCACCAGGGGTCCACCTCAGATCAGGTCTTTGCAGAAACCATCACCCAAGTGAAGAAAATTGTCCCATATTCAGGGTCAGACACCAACAGGAACACCAAGAGGAGAGTGAGTGAGACCATCTTCTGCCTTGTGTCTGTCCCTGTTCACACACCAACTAACATTAGCAAAGACTTAACGGCAGATCAGAACAACAATGAGACAATACCAAGCCTGAGTATCACCAACTCAGACATTTTCGCTGTCGGCCTAAGAGAGACCCCGAACATACGGAGCAAATCAGTGAATGAAATGCCCATCAAGCCTCACTACTCACACTATCATACCAGCAGCACATCCTCAATGAGGAACTACAAGAGGGCTCCTCTAAGGAAGGAGATAATAGATGCCTGGGCACTTCAAGCCAGTGAAGACAAAGAGTTGTGCTATGCTGGGTCCTGGCCTGGAAATCAGTACCGCAACCAGGAAACCCAGACTGGCTCACCTTTGACAGTGGTGAAAAGTCCAGAACCTCAGAGTCCTCCTGTGGGACAGGAGTATGTCCAGTCTTTCTCAGACACAACCAAAGACAGTGGTCTGGGAACAGACAATAGCTCCTCTTATGGCTACCCCATGGCAGGCCAGAAAAACCTTCATCTCTCTAGCAATAGCGCCTTCTCCCGTCTTAACCTCAGCCCAACACAACTGTCTTCACTTCAACCCTCACAACAAGAACCTGCCTCCCCATCACAAACCAGGGATCAAGAAGACAAGCAACCATCTTCTCCTAAGAAGAGCAACTCCAGTCCCCTAGAGAGTGCAGAGCAAGTGGCCTTTGGTCAGTTTCTCTTGAAGCCAGTGAACCGGCGACCATGTGATGCAATTGGTGAACTGGAGAGCATTAATAAGGAGATGGAAGACACGATCAGCAAGAGACCCAACGTTGGACAGTACATTAATAATTTAGATGGGGCAAATAAAGGCTTAGATCAGTTTAAATCAGGAGCACATTTTACTGTTGGTCCAGAACCAGGCAGGGAAGCCATCAGTCTTCCACCAATGCACATAGAAAAACCCAAAAATATAAAAGTCAGATCAAAGTCCTTGGCTTCTACTGCTGATCTAGACTCCATGGACTTGGACAATGCTTTCTCCAGACCACAGGTCAACAACCTAGCACCAACAAATGAACTCTTAATGTTTTTCAACCCATGTCCCACAGAAAGTGTCCTCCAGCCTTCACTATCCCCTCAAAATGAGTCAAACCAGCTCTACAGACAGGATATCCCAGTCCCTCAAGAGTCGTTGCTGAGGGACGTGGGGTTAACGGTCTACACAGAGACTCCTGGTGGTCCTGGGGAACCAATGCAGCGTTCTCTCTCAGCCTCATCTCCACTCAATCATGGGGAGTTTAGCCAGTCAGTGCAGCTGTTGTGGGAGAGCAGGACAGCACCTGATAAAAACACTGGTAGCCCTGAGCATAATTCAAGCAAAGAGGTTCAAGTGACGTTGGATTCTGACAGAAAGACAAAATCAGACAACAATTCACCATTCAGAGGTGAAGTGAATTTACGCATCTGCAGAAGCAGGAGTGAAAACAGCAGATCACCTCAGAAGGAGAGTTTACAACATATCACAAGGTTGACCAGGGAGGTGTCTTTTGTGTTTGACAATGATAACTGTGATGAAAGATACGCTATCTCTGAACCTATGAAATACAAGAATGAGTCAACTATAGCAGATAAGCACCTGGAAAACTTACTGATTCAAGAGAAAGCTAATTCTTTACCTGCAGAGGACCTTAGCAACCTGTATGAGGTCAAATGTGCCAAAGGTATCCCTGAAAATGAGTCAATTGAGCAGAGGGCTGCCAGAATCCTTGGTATATCTGTCCCGGTGGAAGCCTTGGGTGTAGCTGACAAACAGTCAGAAGACAACCACAGTGATAACAGTACAACTGTTAGTGAGGAACCACAAAGTCAAGCTGAAGAGACGCAGCAGGTTAAAGGAGAGTGCGAGCAAGTCGAAGAAGAGACCCTGATTGTCCAGGGAGCAGAGACAGAGGAGGTCAGTGAGACAGAAGACAGACAAAAGCACAGCAGTAATCACGGTGATAAGAAAGACAATGAAGATGCCGAGCTTCAGTGTCAAGTGGTACTGGACCTGCCAGAGTTTCCACCCAGTAAGCTTCCTTTATCCCTGCCCGTCACCCCTAACGTGAAGCTAGCACTTAGCATGTGCAGTGTAGAGAAGAGGGGGCGTGGAGGATTATGCAAACTAATTGAATCCACGGAAGATAAGCTAAACTCTACGGCTTCTTCAGCTGCTACATCTTTCGGTCAGTCAGACACAGATGGATTTGCTAGTCTGAAAGAGCTGGACTCAGAACAAATTTGTGAAATGAGACACCTCAGTCTCGAAGGATCAGAGTCTGAGGAGGCAAATGGTGACAGAGAGGAGACTGAGGTTCAAGAAGAGCAAATGGAGTATGCCATGGAGCAACAAGAAGAGGAAGTGAATAATAAATTAGAAGAAGGAGGGATGGAGGATGAAAAAACAAATGAACATGAAAATGCAACTGAAACGCAAGAGAAAATTGTCGAGCTTGAGGAAGCTTGTATTCTTAAAGAGGGAGTGAATGAAGAGATATGTGAGGCAGAGCAAAGACAGGAAGAAGAAGCAGTAGAGATGAATGTTGAGATTGCTCTAAAAACAGAAAATGAAGAGAGTAAAGAAGTAAATGTTGAAACAACAACAGAAGAACCAGAGGGGGAGGTGGAGCTAAAAAATGTGAAGGTTGACACAGAAAAGTCTGTGGAGAAGGTGAGCGATGGACAGAATACAGCAGAGGTCAGTAGAGCTGAGGCGACTCAAGGAGCTGAGGGAGAGAAGTTGCCCAAACCAAAGCAGCGCAAAAAGCTTCAGAAGCCTCCTCTGCTTCCAAAACCTCGCAGTGTTCCCAAAAGAGAAATAACACTGCCTCAACTCAGCTTCAGCACTGGGACCTGTGGCCCCTCAAACATGGAGGATGAGGAGATGCTCTCTGTCTCAGGTGGGTGTGCAGGAATTTAGACATAAACCTTTTATTTGCTTGTTTTGCCTCAAAGTAAAACAGCAGCATAGCATAATATATGGGTTAGAGGTCTTCAGGGATTAAAAGAAAAAGTGTGAGTGTGAGCCCAAAAGGACCAGCATATGGACTGCCTGGAACTAAATCAGGCACATATATTTTGTGAAAACTGAGAGACAGTGACCAAACTGACACTGATTTCACAGCTGATTACTATGAACAAGTTAACATTAAGTCACAAACTAATAATAACAAAACTTGCATCTTAGCTTTTGTAACATAAGTAGCCTTCTCCCATGTGCCTGGCCATGATGATGCATGTAATCCACCCTGCTTGCCAAGGATGTTGGTATATCCCTGTATCTAAGTTGTCTGCTATTCCCCTTTTTCTGCTTCAGATCAGGAAGTTTAACCCTAACCCTTAAGTCATAGGGTTCAGGTGTGTGATACAAGCGTTAGCTTTGTACTGATGATTGTCAAGAGATACTTTAACTTTTTTAAAATTAATATTTGCTTTTTTTCTGAGCGTGAGTTGATGAGAATAATATCAGTCTTGTGTGTGTACATTTAGTTTTTAGTGAGTGTGTATGTGGTTTGTTTAAGTGTGTGAGCAGAATGTCAAAATGCCTTTTGAGCAGTGCCTATAATAACTATTCTGTTGTCAGTTATAGCTTGTAAGTGCAGGTTTTATCTCTGTGATATTAGTAGTACCAAACCTGCAGACCTCACTATAACAGTTTGTAACAGTAATGACTTTTGTTGAGAAGCATCCTATTTAAAACCAAAAATAATTGTTTTTACATTCTTTTTATTTGTTAAACAAGTAAGATACAAGATACAAACCCACTTCTCAAAATGTTCATTTGTTGCTATAAAGGTGCCCTGCAGAGTTTGTTGTTTGAAGTTATTTTTGAGCTTTAGTGTTACTCTCAAGCAGGTATATCCTTTAAATTTAGTGTAATTCTTTCCTCATAATAAATTTTGCAAAGCTGATTCTTACAGTGTTTTAAACCCTAATTTGCTTACATCCATGTTCACTTGTTAGAAGTGTTGCTCTTACTTTGCTGATTCTGTCCTGTTTTATTTGGCATGTTACCAGACCTTATAGATCCCTGGAATAGTGAATAATCATTGCCAAGAATGTGCATTGTGTGTATGTGTATCCTTGAGTGTGTGCACGATATAAATGAAATGAGACTCACACATTTAATAGTTACTCTTTTTTGTTACTGGTTGTCAAAAACTTCAGAGGGAACTTTTAATTTTCACCTTTTAAGGACAAATAATATCGTTTTGACTTACTTTTGATTGAGTTTTCTCTCTTGCTTTTCTCATCAGACTCTTACGACCCAAGTCGAGTGGAGAGAGTGTAACCTCTGACACTGCATTCACCACTGTGGATATCTGTCTTTTCCAAGTTAACAGCTTTTTCCAACAACAAAGGTTTTCATCTCACCTCACAGCTGTGACCCCTCCAGTATTGTTACACATTACTTCTCACAGAACTGACTGTCCTGGTGCTGCAAGAGCATTTTTACAGCCAAATAAAAGGCACCGCCAGTGCCAATTCTCCTGGCCTTTTCAACCTTGGCATCCTCGTCCTTCCATTCTCTTCACCTCTCAAAAAGTCAATTTGCTCAAGCAAGCGGACATCCTCCTTTTGAAGTTGTCTTATTTTGCTCTTGGAAAAATGCATGTCATTATTCCAGTCTGCGCTTGGGCTCCTTCTCGAGCTTGAGTGTTGAAATATGAATGTAAATGTGCTTCTGCTCAACAAACAAAAGAAATGTAATTGAAAAAAAAAAAAACCCGAGAAGGCAACAGTATTGCATTACAATCAGTATTAACCTACACCAAATGTAAATAAGTAAGAATTATAAAGTTTTATTAAGAATATAAAAAATCAATTTAAGGCATTTAATTGCTGAAGAAATGTATATTTTCTTATCTGTGTTAAGAAAAGATTAGATTTTTGGAAGTGTATCTTTGGGTGTATTACTAATAAAACCCTGTGCTCTTTATTCTTATACTTGTGTGATAGAGAATGTACTGAGAGAGCCTGGATTGCAATGATAAACACTGTGGTCCTCGAATAGTTTCACTCAAAAGCAATATAGTTGTTGTAAACAAGATGTTTGTGACATGATTTGAGTAGTAAGTCTCCATTTCAAGGAGCTGATCGCATTTAAACGTCGGCTTTAAACCTCTCCCATTGGTACAAGTGTTAGATATGCTCTGCTGAGATTATTGGCTTTATGTTACCAGCGAGCACCTAATAATCTCTTCAAATACTCAGAGATTACTGTAGGAGGTATTCATGTTTGCACCTTCCCTGCTCTTTGGTGCTGTCAGTCTCAGCATCAGCAATTGCAAGTGTGTACCAGAAATCTGATTTAAGTGTTATTTTATTAATCCTCATTCTGTTGATGAAGAAGACTATATTTTGTGGCATTAACAGAACTCTATATTTAACCTCAGAGTTTTTTCTTTGGTCACATTTTAGTTTTTATGTGTGATTTCAGAAGTGCTTTTTTGCAGGAAATGATAGATGTAGCTATATTGATCGCAGTGTGCCTTGTACACACTGTTCTGTAGAGAATTTCATGTGTGTAACACATCCAGTATTGTCATTTATTTTCAAATCCTGATTTAAACTGGACATCCACAATTCACTTTATTTTAATGAATAGAAGATTTGGAATCGTTTTGGCAATAATAAAAAATTTAGCTGAAGAAGCTTAATACTGATGCTGTACAGAACATTGATTTTAGGATACTAATAGCAGTATCTAAACATGTTCTATAATTTAATGTTGACATATCAGTGTTTTATAAGTTGTGGGCATAACTGGCAATTAGTTAACACTCACTTTACTTATGGGGTAGCAATACAAGAAAATAAAACATACCAAACCAAACTTTTTGCTATGCATTGGACATCTACATTCACTGGGTCTAGTACCAAAATTTAAAGCTAAAACTGTAACTTCTGGTTCACTTGTTTGACCCTGTCACTATTTGATCCAGCTGTATTTTATGTTGAACCTGTTGGATCTACTTGTAGACTTGCATGGAGGTGGCTCATACGTTTATAAGTGGACACTCAGTGCGAGGTTTTGTCTTTGTCCTGTTACCAGCCCAGTACCCGTACCTCTGTGTTCCAGGTAATGTGTTATCTGGTTATTCTCGTAGGTCTTTTTGTACTACAAGTTCTTTGTTACATGATATAGGCTATTGGTGCACATCTTGCTTTGATATTTTCTATTTTCATACAGAAGTATGTACAGCTTCTTTTTTATGCGGCATCTTTTTTTCTCTTTTTTTTTGGGCATGAAATGCGTAATAAGTCACAGAGGGAAGGTGTGTTTGCATATAATTGCATTTGGTACTATATAGTCTATCCAATAAACAAGTGTTATATTTCATATAATGTATATTTTATTTTCAAAAAGTTATGCTACATATTTAAAACAGAACAAGGTATTTTTAGATTATTGTGAAAAGGGAACTGTTTCTGAAGGCACAATATTTTGTCTATATTTGAAATGATCATCATGAATGGTCAGAAATAGAGACAAGTATGTGCTATTGTACAGTGCTGCAGAGTATTCATAAATAAAAGTATTTGCATGAAGTAGTTTGTCATGTGTTTTTTTAAATTTGTGAATTCGGGGCATTATTTGATGCAAAGACATCTGGAAAGTTATGCATATAATCAAAAGTGTGCTTGCAGGACTTGTTGATGTGTGTAAACATTCTTTTCAAATGTAGTCCTTTTTTTGGGGCTTAACAAGCAAGAGTGAAAGCAGTGGTAAACAAAAGAGACTGAGAGATTGATGATCTGATTATCTGCATTATATACTGAGGACACATACAGGAACACACTCTGCCCAAAGGTTGATTCACACTGCTCAAAACATCCTGAACAGCAAAAAAACAAGAAAAAAACTGGCAGAGAGAAGGGTCTCTGCAGATGTAAATGATGCCACAAAGTTCTAGTGGGTCATATATGAGATTTTAAAGGGTTTGTTTTAGTATTAGTATATGTATTATTTAATACATTTAATACAATATACTGTGGCATTGCTTTGTTAGGAAGATGTCATTTGATAGTGGCCACTCTCAGGTGTTGGGAGATTTTTGGGCACAAGTTTGCTGTTGGACCCCACCTATCAGCCTTTCAAAGTATGCTATAAGACAGAACTTGACAGAAGGAATCCAAATTTTTTTGGACTAGCTGTTAAAGCTAGCGGAGCATTTAAGCATTCCTCTCAAGGAAGAAATACAATATCATAAAGCTATTTTTAAAGAACATACTTGAGTTAAAAGCATGGCAATGTATACTTATTTAATTTTAATATAAGTTAAACTAAAACTCCTTCTCATAAATAAATAAATAGATAAATAAATAAAATTGTCATATTTATTAAATTTTTTCATATTGCTTTAACATTTATCATAAGAAGTTGCAATTAAGCGGTATTATGTTCATTATATAACATAGCTTTGAATGAAATGACTGTAAATTGTCTGAACATTTAACCATGGCATAAATAGCATCAACTGGCAAGAAAAATACCTGTAAAATACCCCCTTTTGGCCAAAAGAAGTACTGTCACAGAGAAATCTGCTGAGCAAAAACACCAACCTGATGCTGAGGCATTTCTATAAATATAAGTTGTGATATTTGTCAAATAACCACACACGTGTGTATGTGTGTGTGCATAAGTAAAGAGAGGCAAAAAGAGAGACATAAAGAGAGGGAGAGAGAGTGAGAGCAGGATGCTGCAGATAGACACCATATGTCTGTCTTCACTATGAATTAGTCAAAACAGGAGGGAAACTGTCAACCAATATTTCATCCTCTGCTCTGGTTCTGAATATGTGATGAGGGTAAGTGCCCCATCTGCTGGAAAGTAGGTGTATTTTACTTATTTCACATGTAGCAAAGTAAATTTCACATTTTTGAAAGAACTTTGTATCTAGAGCTTTGATAACAGTAACATATACCACAAAAAATGGGTATAAAATGGGTAAAAAATTGGTATATTAAAAGCAGAGGACTCAGATTCATCTTCTCTCTATCCCCAGTTTGTCCTTGTATTCCTGTTAATGAACAGTATAACCCTGTCACTACAATTGGATGGGATAATATGAATCTGTACAGCAGCGACAATAAAGCTGATTCCATACCGTATTCCTTCTAGCAGTGATGGTGACATAGTGATGAATTGCTTTCTAAGCTTTCCCCCTGGGTTTAATTAATGTTTTCACAAATATTTTAAACTCATAGCATTTTAAAATTGTAACCAATTGGAGACACACATACTGTGGTGCTCAGAAGATAAAGCAGTAAACTTTGTATAGTTGCAATATTTAAAATAGAATGGCATATTTGACATCACATAATAATGTACATCAAGGGATACAGATAACAGTTGCTGTTTGGTTATGGGCGCTCTTGTCATCTATATTAACTTACTGAGCGTTATTCAATAATACTAAATTGAAAAAATGCCAAACCACCTCTGCTTTAGTAACAGCTTCAATCAGACTAAAATAGTCAAATTGTGGGGATATAGAGTATATCATGGTACATATGGCCTCTCCAATCAAATTAGAAGACCAGGACTATTGTATATTATTCCTGACAACCCAGAGTTGGGACCAGGAAGCAGAGTTGTAATCTTACACACCTCTCTGCGCTTCCATTAGAGCAGCTACCCACCCACAACCCCATAGAAACGGTGTCTGCCCCCCGGTCTAAACAATTTATGTTAAAGAAATAAAATAAAAGGAGTAAACCATAAAAATCTAGTAAAAGTTAAAACCACCAGTGCTAAACTACGACAAAATACGAGGGTCAAATGTGGACTCTTTAACATCGGATCACTGTCAAACAAGGCTGTATTAGTGAACAATTTAATTCCGGATTATCACATCGATTTATTCTGTCTTACTGACCTGGCTAGGTCCTGAAGAATATGTAAGTCTAAATGAAGCTACTCCTTTCAGTCATATTAATGCTCACATTCCTCGAGGTACCGGCTGAGGAGGTGGAGTTGCAGCTATCTTAACTCTAGCTTATTGATCACGACTAAACCAAAATTAAATTACAACTCATTCGAAAGTCTTGTCCTAACTCTTTCACTCCCAAATTGGAAAATGTTACAGCCTATCCTATTTGTTGTTGTGTACTGTGCTCCTGGCCCATATTCAGAATTTTTAA
>JAPZDZ010000013.1:18589615-18618117 GCA_029783805.1 Acanthurus tennentii | reverse complement strand
TTTTACACTGGGAATTATACAAAACAAAGAAAAAAAATGCAACTTTTTAGCAATTTTCACTGTCTCCTGCAATTTCATCGCAACAAATATGCTTAAAACATCCCAACTTACATCCCAATTTTTTAGAAAAGCTGCTGCTGGAAATCCTGGAGGGACTGGAAAGTACTGAGTCTAGTCCAATCCACAACTTTTCTTCATATTTAAATACACAGTAAGTAATTTCTGCCACAAGACGTCTGTCATCAAAAGAATGAAATCAAAACAGGTAGTTTGATGACGCAGTGTGGTGTAAGATCATGTGATTTGTTTATTTCATTGTTTAACAGCCACTATTGCAGATGAAAATCTTTCTGACTGACTTAGGAAGAAAAGTCTCTGAAGAGATAATGCACTGAGTTTTTTCTTTCATGTTAAATTTGTCCCATTTGACAACTTCCTTCCTCAATCTCTTAAACTGCTACTGTTACACCATAAGTTTTGTTAGTGTTAAAGATTAGCATTTATATCTATGCAGCCAATGTTGGTGTCTAAACTCAGAATCATCTGCTTGTCAAATAGGTAAACATCATTTTCTCCTGCAAATGAAGCTTACATGTTTGGAAATTCAGTTGACATACAAGTACTTGAGGTAGCTCTATAATTTTACAGACAGGTAATAGTTATTGCAGTCCAGAAATTCCAACTAAACTTGGAGGTTAATTAGGGCCCGAGCACCTAGCGGCGCAAGGGCCCTTTTGTTTTTTATCTGTTGTGTTTGTTTTAGATAGTTTGTTCACTGGACAGCACCAAGAAGTTGATGTTTACAATATAAAATGTCCCACTGAAAGCAACATTATGTCTATTTCTATTAAATGAACTGCTTTTACTAATTCTGATGGCACTCTTGTAATGGTGTCTCCGTGTCAGTCACTCTGTGCCTCACTAGTTACCGTACTAAGTTACTTGATTTGAAACTGTGTGAAATGCTTTGAATCACTCTTACACACCAACAACTGGTGATCTGGATCATAATTTATACATAAGAGATTTTCTGCTTTTGCCTCAAGTATTAGAGCTCGCAGAAACGGCAGAAATGTTGCTGTTGTTGCAGCTGTGCTGTTGTAATGTTATATATGCTGTTGTTGTTTTCCATGCTGGCTGGCTAGCATTCCTTTAGGGTGTATATACCGCCCCTCTCAGGTCCTGAAGAATTCCGTCACCTACTATACTGTAGGAAAATAAGTACCATCATGTTTTTAGAATTTGGTATTAGTTCTTATAACAATCGTACAATGGACCAATAAACAACACACAAAGGATGATGTGGACGGGGAAGTAAAAAAAGAGAGAACGTCCAAACAAGAGGCTGGGAATGTCTGACTGGCTTTGGTAAGAGCCTTGCAAAATAAAAGAGTGCAAGACAGACACCAAGATGGACTTCTTGCTGTTTTAATAGTAGGTTAATATTAGCTAGCTTGCTGGGTTATGTCTTGTGTTGTGCCGTTAACATGACGTTTGGTTGTGTTGGCAAGGTTGTCAACTTGATCCTTGTTATAAATGATTTACTAAAATAATAATTAAACTTAACAAGTTTGCATTCTCCATTGGTAGTTTTAAAAAATTGTCTTTTGCCAGAGCCACAGATTCATGGACAGCACTTATTTTAAAGATGAACCCTGCACATGCCAACCATATTTGTTGACAGCTGTGGCAATGTGTCAAACAAGGCCTCTGGAAGGAAAGTAAAAAAGGAAACAGTGCAGCGCAGTAAAACCCAATGCAAAACCAAATAAGACCTTCCCTTGATCTAAGGTGATGAGAAACTTACGCGTTGTGCAGTGTGTCAAAAGCTCACTAACCCTGGTTATTTTTAGAGGTACTGATAGCTACAGTCTCTGAGAAGCCATGACAGGAGTTGGAAATACAAATATGGTTTAGGAATTCTGTAGTTCATATCTCAAATATGAGTGTAATGTAATGTGCTTAAAAAGAGAAAAAAAAAGAAATAAAATATGTTATTGTGAGAATTGCTGAATGTTTTGTGACTTAATTAAAATGGCCAATTAAAAATGTTCATATCGAGTTAATGCAGATCTACACAATTCTGCAATTCTGACCAGAGCTGATCAGTGATTTTAAAGCAGTTTTACAATGAATGACAAACAACAAAATTTCACAAAAATTTCAAGGAATCTCGAGGAGATAATGCTAGACTGTGACTGTGACACAAGAACTGTAGGACAAGAAACATGTGTCCCTATGTTCCTTCAGGCTAGAATTGAGTAGAAGTCTATGTGGCTAAGAGTCAGACTCAAAAAGACTCTTGACTCTTTTTCCCCAGGGTTAACAAACATGCACATTATCATTATGGTGGACAGAATATTGCTAAACTGGTATAATGCTTTTGGATGAAGGGCATGACCATGCTGGTGACTTCCAAAAACAAATTAAAATTGAAGTACTTTATGTTAGGCCATTAAAAAAATTAGGCTGAACTATGTTTGTGTGCATTTCCCAAAACAGGAGGAACATTCTCTGAAAACCCTTCTGTCTGACTGGTAAGGGACACACCCCTTCTCCTGAGTGTTGCGTGTAAATAAGGAGCGACTGGAACAGACATCCCACGCAGGATGGCAAGGGCAGCAACGGACTGGAAGGCCACACAGGAGCAAGAGCAGATATAGTGGACGCCAGGGCCCAGTTGGTGTCCATGTGCTGACTGCTGTGCTCCAAATAAAGCAGAGGGCAGCACATGATAGCCCAAGGTGCATGCCTCTGTAAACATGAATCACACACATGCACGCTACATAATGTTGTGTGGTGAGGACACTATGAAGACACTCATTAAGTAACCCAAACCCATTCATACTGAGCCCACCAACAACATTTATACTGTATTTATCATATAACCTCAGGCTCTATTGAAGGAATAGTCCTATTCTCTAAACTATCCTTCACACACAGCCGTTTTCTGTTTTGAGGTACATCTGAAGCCAAAGGGCAATAAAATCAGAGTTGTACTGAACTCTTGCTGACATTAAAGTATCTGTACCTAAGAGCTCATCTTTAGAGCATAGAGACAAAAAAGACAGGAGGCAAGACAACATAATCCCTGCAGCTAGTTATGATCACAGTGAGTCAGAATGATGGGGAGTTGAAAGTTGTCAGAACACTTTACAAAACTTCACACAGGCTACAAATATGAAGTTTGTAAGGACAACACCTCTCACCCAGGGTTTTCTATACGTTCATTTCTTTGTGACAGCCTGTCACATACTAATTTTCTGTTACTTGAGCTTAGCGTTTGGAGCTGTCAGACTCTGTCTCTCACATACTTGAGTTTGATGGAAAGAAACAGCTACAAATCCTGAGCTCAAACCCAATGAGTAAGCTGACAAGGAGGTGTCATCAACTGAAAAAGCATTAGCCTGCTCGAGTCCAAGAGCTGCATTTAACATAGGATGACGACACTTGATGTGAAAATGATGAGTAAAATGGTCTTACTGGTTTAAATAAGTAAAAGGTCATGATATCCACAATTGTTTTTTTTAAACTGGTGCATTACAGTGCTCTTAGTGGTATTGATTATGTTTTTAGGATCTTTACAAAGAAATCCCACTGTCAATGTGTGAACTGTCAGAGAGGTAGAGTGATAGTGTCTCTCTGCATACTGTCGAGTAAAGACAAAATCTGACACTGTTTGGAGATCCTGTCGAATCTCACCTATATTTCAGGGCCTCTTTAAGCTCTCATAAATTCAAATTTAATCTTAGTCAGTTGATGATTCAAAGACGAGCTGCTTGGTGCATCCTCTGTTGTACCTTGAATTCTCCTTTTTGGCTTTCAGTTGCCTAATATATTCATTACAGCTCTAATTAGGACATTTTGTTTACGGAACATATAGACTGTTAAAACATCAAAAAACATGTTAAAAAAGCATTCTTGGATGACATGAAATATTATATTTCTAATTACTCTCACAATTTCATGTACTCAATTTACTCTTTTTGCTCCAAGTTTGGCCTTTGCTTAACCCAGTATGAACAAGGAACAGGCATAAAGCACATTAAGAGATTGCCTGTTAGACTTAAGAAAATGTCACACCAGTGAAACAAACAAACCAACATCATTCTGACAACAGAGTCTTCTTTTTGGTAATTTCCACTTCTTTATAACCACTGCTTCCTCTTTACTATGTCTGTTACTTCATCTCCCCTTATACACTTGTTTTGCAATCTCAATAACAAGAGTAACCAAATATCTCAGTTCAGCCGTTAATTTATGCTTGATCACATATTGCTGGTTTCTTACCCCACCCAAAACCAATTTTGAGAAAGTCATACATAGTCTTGTGGTAAACTTAACAGTCAACAGAGGTCTTCCCTAAGAAAAATAAAAAATCTAAACTCACAGTAGAAAAGTAAACTGTTTATCCCTGACTTGCAAATGTTAAAAAATCTGCTTTCTCTGTGTTTGAGATAACTGACAGCAAATGTTCTGATTAATTCCTACTTGACAAAATTGCTATGGACAGAAAGTCAAAAAAATGAGGAGTCTTTTTCAGGAAACCTGCTGATCCATAGACACAACTCTGTGTTGCAACGTTGTGCCTCTGTAATGGAAAATGCCTGACCATCCATTACCTTAACAGTATCTAAACTGATTATCTTCTATATCAACTTCATCATTGAGGAATTTAATTTAGCAGAAGCATCCAGTAGCCTCTCAGTAAACAGATTACAACAAAACAAGTAGGTATCCTCTGCTATCAGTCACGTATTGATTGAAAACAACAACTGCAGTGGAGGAAGGAACTGAGGAAATTGAAAACCAGGACGAGCATCACAAAACAAAACATCAATATGAAATTTGAAGATTAAATAATCTATTGATTATTCTTATAATTCACTGTAGAACTGTGCCAGATAGTGGGAAGGTTCGTTTGTAACATTGACATTTACATCAACATCAGATTGCAAGCACAGACCGAGAGATATAAGAGCCGAAGTCACACTGGATTCTGCTCTTATCAAAAGCTGCTATGTGACAGAGGAAGAGCTCAGGCTTTTTTTTTTTTTTACAAACTTTTTTTGAAAGAAAGTAGTGAAACAGTCCGATAAGTGTTAAGAACAGTCAGGGGCCAAACTTTCAAAAAAACAAACAAACAAACAAACAAATACAAATCAAACAAACAACAGCAACAACAGAACAGTTTGTTTGCTAGCTTGCAGCTAATGAATCCTATTTTGCCCACTTCTGTAGAATGCACAACCTTGATCCCACAGTCAACGTCACACAAGTAACCCAAGGTGAAAATTTGCTTTTTGAGAAGAGGTGATGATGACATAAAGCATTAAAACAGACATTTAAACTGAATTTAATTTAATCTTTTGAAGATTGTCTCTTTTATTAAGAAGCTTATAAGATGACAAAAATTTTAAATATTGCACCAACCTTCACAATTCCAGAATCTAAAGATATTAAATTTGAAGAGGAAAAAATAGCAAATACTCATGCCCTGAAAGGGACCTGAACATCTTCTGCTTCTCGGTAGTTAGGTTTGGTCAAACACACAAAGGGCACAGGAGGGCCTGAATGACTTAATTAACTTTGTCTATCTTAACAGTTAACCAACACAAACAGAAGAACCACCATAATTCTAATCATATGACAAAGCCTCATTCTTTGATTGTGCCAACACCCAGTTAAGTATGTGTCCACAAAAAAGGGTTACAATCTTCTCCAGTATAATGTAACAAATGCCCAGGAGATTAAAAGTGTTTGCTGATGAAAGCTTACACAATATGCTCTGTCATTGACTTGTTTAGAGAAACCCAAGGAAAATGCAGGGACAAGCCCAAGCACTGCACGCACGCACGTTACTTCAAGTGCATGTAAGCACATGCACACTCATCTTTTTCCTCGTAACTCAATCTGATTTAGAATGAAATTTAATATTTCCATCAAAACTGAATAGTGAGGTGCCATCCCTCAGGAGGAGGAGGAGGAGATCACTGTGTATGGCATGCTCACAGGTCTGCAGCTCTGTCTTGGTATGGTTACCAGTTTGACAAACCCTTCTGTTGTGAAGGTTCTGATTTAAGATAATATGTCAACCCTCTAAATCAAGCTACAGATGAGAATTCACAAGTGTTATGCCTCTACTGCATTATATGAATACAAGACGTCCTTAGTCCTATAATACACAATCACAAGCCATGAAAAGGGAATGGAACACATTAGTGTTCATTTCAGGCCTCTTGAGCACCCACCAGCAACTTTGGTTGGGCCAAAAAAAAAAAACTGTTCACTCAGTATGTTCACTTCACTAGCTCCTGTCCAATGGGACATTTTTGTTGGACTTAAGATAAAATTCTGGCACACCATTTCAATAGCAGCACTATGTTCTGTCACCAGGATTCATCACCAGGACAGAAATGTGAGCTTTTTCATTTTTGATTCCTCATTTTCCTTTTTATTATCATTTGAACCTTCATTTGTTTCATAATAACTGTCCATTTGTCTCCATTCCTTTATTTTATTGTGACATAAAATAGGTGCTATGAATCTACAGTAAATATTTGATCAGTCAGCCACAGAAGTGGAAATAATCACCGAGGTTTAGTGAAGCAGGCTGTATGTAAAAGAAACACCAACCTGTGAACTTTTTTAGCAGCTCAGCACATTTAAACAAAACAGCCTATGCTCTAACAATCGCCAGTCAATACAAACAACAGATTGTCTGTTCACACTCTAAGACATCAGCACACTGTAATTTAGCTTGCCTGTTTGGCTAGTGTGTCAAGCCATTGTTCCAGCAGTCCTGTACCTGTTGCTACAGAGGCACTTTGTTTGTAACCAACTGATCGAACAAGGTTCAAGAATAAAGACTCCACTTAAATTATAGTTCGGAGTGAGAGACAGCTCCACAATGGACTTAAAGAGGATACAGTGGATTCATAATGTCATTGGTAAAGTAAAATGTTCCTTTACAAATAAAAGCCCATAGAGATCTGATACTAACTATATTGATGGAATATGACAGACACACTTTCTTAAGGATCTTGTTAACAAAATTTGGCAAGTCTACCTCAAGTTTCTCTTCTGTATTTTGTGCTCTTGTTTGTTCAAGACTAAATTGGGTTTTCTATATATTTTCAAAAGGTGCGAACTATAAAAAAAACTTACTAAATTAAGACTCAACTTCTCTTTTCTGTCTGGCTGGCAAGCCAACAGCTCGATTCCTGGCACCCAAATGACCAAACTGTGATTTTTTTCCCAAGCTACAGGAGGGGAAATATGTAAAGCTAAACATAAACTGTCCATTACATTATTCCATTAGGTAAGGCAAAAAATGATTTAAAGCTAAGTTTAATTTTCAATTTATCTGATGGAAAAATTAAATCTATTTACATCTTCGATAACGTTTTTAAAGTCCACATATGAAGTACCAGTTTCTCAGTGGACCTAGGCAAATGTCATTTAAACATTACAAGTTCACCTCATGATGTTTTGAGCAGCGTCTCAAAGTTTTTCTGACTCATATTAACGCTTGGTGCACGTTATCTACTTATTCACGGCCTCGGTTTTGGGGTAATGACGCCCCGGCTTCATTTCACAGGCTAACAACAGGAGCAATGACAGACTCCGAATGAAATGCGACGGATAATCCTTTGGTAGACAGTTGAGATAAGAAGTGGGACACGGAGTTTGTGACGGGCAGCTGTCTTACCGTATTTGTTGGGCTCTCTATTGTAGTCCAGGATAGGTACCACAGCGCTGGGGTCCTGCGGCTCGTACACGGAGCCCTCCCCCGACTTTTTTGCCTCCGCTGTGTCACCACCGCCGCCGCTGCCGCCGGGGTCGGGTGCCGGGTCAGCCACAACAGCGCCCGAGTCCTCACCCTCACCGGCGACCCCAACTCCTCGGTCCACCGGCACTACCACAAATCTTTCACCCATATCCCTCCTTCTTATCCTCTTTTGTCGCTTCTTTGAGGAGGAAAAACAAACGGACCGGCTTGTCCCCGAGGCTCACGCTCGAGGGGAGTGAACACACAGGACAGCATACAGAGGGACACACACGCTCACGGGCTGATCAGAGGATTGATTACAGTACAGACGTGCCCGCCCTTAGCCGTCGCTCATTGGATGAAAGAGCCAAAGAGCGCTGTCAATCACGTTCGAAAGCAAATCAGAGTGGTTGAAAACTGTTTATTCAGACAGGAGCCAGCACAAAAAATACTATGATATTTTCTCCCCATATTTTAACTTCTCTGTAATTAATTGCCGACATAAGTTAGGTCAAGAAAAAAAAATGAACTGTATGTCAAGAATTTCTGAAACATCATAGTTAAGGGAACTTTTACAAATACTTTTTTGGATTTTTTTAAAAAACACTATGCATAATGTTCTATCAATACAGAAATGATGTATGCTTTGGAATACGTATCTTAACTCTTATACTTAAATGTACCTAAAATGTTATAATTCAATCAAATTTATTGTTGATTTTCACCTTTAAATTGAAGTAGGGCAAAACAGCAAAACAATGTGGCTACACAGATTACTAGTTTCAGTAGTGCATAAGACAGTCCCTCACAGTCACAATGGAGTAAATGTCCTGTCATGTCAAACTAAACTCATTACAACCTTCTTTAATGGTCTCAAAATAGCATGCTAATTAACACTCACTCATTACATCCTCCACCATCAATAGTCTGCCACAGAAGCTCAATAAATCATTCTTATTTAAAAATTAATGGTGGTATAGTCATTTCCCAACATCACATCATAACAACTTTGGTATTTCACAGCTTAAAATAAATTATTCCTCAGTATGTCAGTATGAGATGACCTCTCATGGTTCCTGGCAGTTTTTTGTTTTTGTTTTTTTACATAGCCTGTGACATTTCTCAAAACTCTCTTTTCCCCAGAGGTTAAAATTTATGCTTTTTCAATTTGAAAACATGAGAGTACATTGCATTTCCTCAAAAATTCTCAAAATTGTCAATACACACAACAGTGTATCTGTTGCATTTAAGGTTTTTTTCTGACCGCAGTATCTGCTTTGAATCAAGTTTCTGTCTTTCTGTCTGTCTTTACAGAAAACATATGGTCATCCGGTGCTGGAAATCTGCAACAGAGTTCACCACCCAAATTGAATTAATTATTCTTCAACAGACCCATCTGTTTGTCAAAAGAGAATCTGTACACGTCACCCTGACAGACAAATTAAGTGAGAGAGTTTAAGAAACTTCATTCACAGAGATTACTCAAGCAGCAGCCGTGTAAAAAGCAGTAGACTGTCTCAATAGACAAGGAGAAAAACAACACAACAAAATAATTCATAGAACATGGAAATCTCGAATCAGTAGGTCAGACCTAAAAACCACCCGTGGTTGTGATTCCTGTAAAACATACCCAGAGCAATGAATCGTTAATGGTAAACAGAATTATGGTTTAGCCTAAAGCCTGTAAGCTTATTTTGATGCAAATACATTTGTTTATGAGACAATAAAAGCGCCCACACAAATGAATATTGTTTAAGAGAAGACACATACATGTAAGCTGCACGGTGGCTTGCTGGTTAGCAGCGGCGCCTCACAGCTAGAAGGTCCCTGGTTCGCGTCCCGGTTAGGGCGCCTGGGATCTTTCTGTGTGGAGTTTGCATGTTCTCCCTGTGCAGCGTGGGTTCTCACCAGGTACTCCGGCTTCCTCCCACAGTCCAAAAACATGCTGTGGTTAATTGATCATTCTAAATTGCCCATAGGTGTGAATGTGAGCGTGCTTGGTTGTTTGTCTATGTGTGCCCTGTGATAGACTGGCGACCTGTCCAGGGTGTCCCCTGCCTTCGCCCCAAGTCAGCTGCGTCTAAAAGAGACAGAGAGTGAGAGGTAGCTGGCTGAAAAGCATTGTGAGTGGATATTTGATTGGGCCTGCCAAGTACAGGCTCAGGGACCCAGGGACCTAAATAGACAAACCATAAAAAGATACAATATTAATGCAAAGAGACACAAAGACAATGGTTGCAATTGTTTTTGGCTTCCATTACAGCCAAAAAAAAACTATTTCAATTTTTAGAATGTACTGTTTTTTAATGCCAAGAACCAGGGCTTTAACTCCCCTTCTTTTTAAGCTTCCCTCATTGTTGTGCCTGTCCGTGTCTAACAGTCTTACACCCCACTCATTACCTATTCAAGCATTTCAAATGCACATGAATCATTTCAACTTGTTGGCCATTTACTGTAACTCTTGAGGAGAGAATACTTTGGATGAACTCCAGGAGACCACTTAGACAGTAATTGCTTGAGGGTGTTACATAGTCATCGAAAATAGACAGCTGGCTGGACGGTTGGATGACCAAGGGTGTTAGGGGTAACTGTGGGTGGCTGTGTTGAGTACTTGAAGTCATTTCAGTTTAGCGCCTGATTAAAAGTGACAGATGAGTCATTGGAAATTGCTTTTCTAACACAGATTACAAAGGTCATCTCAAATGAAGGTCTGTGTTTTTTGCTTATGTGTATGTTTTATGTGTCATTGTGTAGACGTTCTTGTCATTTTCAGTCTGACTGGATGAATTTGTGAAGGGTGGATGCAGCATGTTCAGGCTGTGAATAACTAAAATACAGGGCTGATGGAGTAACTTGCAATCTTCTATGTCCAAGTTGTTGTGCTCATCTGTAGTTAGACTCATCACTTCAGTTTAGAATACTTGCAGGCGTGACAAAATGAAGTGCAGATTACTTTTTTAAGCTGGGTGTGAACAGATGTGGCCTTTACAGCAAAGCCACAGCTGCAAGTGTTTTAGGCAACAGACGTCAGTGTAAGTCTTTGTGCCATCCTCATCTTTGCCCACTCAGATGAAATGAAATCCAGTTCTCTAAAAAACGTGACAGACTTTAGTGGCTGCGAGTGAATTTTTTCAAAGGTGGTAATGGGGGAATATATGTAATATATAAGAAGAAATTTAACAGATCACATCTCAATCACACTTTTTAAATTTTTTTTAAGTTTAATTTTGCAGTAGATATGTTCTGCCATTTTATCTGACATTTACTTGCTGTAAAATTCCAGGAAAAACTTTTAAAAAATTCTAAATTCAAGGTTTGGGCTGATGTCATTAAAGCATTCATTTATTGCGATTCTCTAATAGGCCAAGAGGGAAAGAAACGTTGAAGATTTCATGTGTCTTCCCTGAAAGATAGAGCGACAGGAAAGAGCAGATTTGAGCCCTTGACTCTCATACACATGATTAGTCTTGACTCATTTAAAATTTGAATCAGCAGTCTACAGACAGTCTCCTCTCTTCCTGCGCTGTTGTCGCAGAGATCGTCCACTGGGAGGGAAATGAACAATTTGGCTGCTGAGGTGAAATGGCTGTGTTGTCAAGGTGACTGACTGAGATTAATTGAACTCTCCTGACCTGCCTTTTTTCTGTGACATGAGAGAAAAAGCAAGATATTAACATGGTTGTGAGAATAATCCCATGTTTAGCCTGTAATCCTACACAATGTTTAACAAATCAAGAAGTGATCTTTGCAGATGTACCGAGCAATTTTTGTATCTTTTCACAACATGCTTTAGCTGATGATTGTCTCCAGAGTTCAGAAAATCAGATCTAGACCAATGTTTATTCAGAAATGATTCTGTGATACAATTTGTTCAGGTCATTAACTGTTTCAGTGCTTTTCTCTAGATTTCTAAATCAACAGTGTGGAGGCAGTTAAATTCAGCGAGCCTGGATAAAGTTTTCTCCATGGCAGACATTTACTGTAAGGCAGCTGCTCACTGGCCTCTAGAGACTGCTCCAGCTGCTTTGGTAAAATGATTGGAGCCAACAATGCATGTCTGGACTGTAAGTGGGTCAGTGCTATAGCATGAAAGGAAGCTTTTCTTCTTGAATTGGTTACCATCGCTGTGTCATTGTGCTTCCCCTCTCACAGCAGATGATGGCAGGTCATCAGCAACACATCTTAAGCTCTGTTTAAATCTCAGAGGAGAACATGATGTAACAGTTTGAAGGGATGCTGTAAGGGGCAAGCGCCATGCGGCCACGCCTTTGTGGTTAGAAAGCACCAAATGGCTCCATGGAGCAGGATGTATGAAATATAAGTTGTTCAAAATTTTAGCAATAAAATATTAATGCTTTCACAGATATTAGTGCAAGATTAACAAAGTTATACATGCTAACCCATAGTCTTCACATCCTTTGTTATTCTCTGACAGAAAAAGATCTAATCATTTTCAACTGTTAATTGAGAGAAAGGAATAAGCTGCTTCTGAGTGTGAAGAGAAAATTGTACAACTTTCTCATTTTTTCAGAATCAGAATCAGAATCAGAATTAGCTTTATTGGCCAAGTACGTTCACAACATACAAGGAATTTTTAAGCCTTTCCTAATGTGATGATCCAAAATATGCATTAACACAAACAACAAACATTCACAGGTACTACAAAATGACTTATTAATATTTAACAAAGTTATAATGTAGTTGAAAGCGTAAGGAGATTTCAGATATCCATTCGAATTTCTTATTTGCTCTAAAAACAAAATAATTAAAAAAAGAATCACTAATAAGTGTCCTGAAATATAGCTGAAAAAAATTAAAGTATGTAGACTAAACAGCATTTAATTGATTACTCGATTGGTCAAATTAAAGGTACACTTTCTTCATTTATTTTGTTAATTAATTTATTGTTTCTATTATGTTCAAAGAAGAAGACTGCAATTGTAAAATGAATATAACTGGGTTTTGGACTTCTGGTCAAATACAGTGTGACTGAAAATTACACCTCTAGCTAGAGAGTGACTGGCATTTTTGCTAACCTAATGACAATCATTTCACACCATAGGATTTATTCATGTGTTTATTTAGCTGTCATTAAATATGATTGCTGCAATTATGCTGTTTGTGTTATTAGTCAGACTATCAAGTGTATATGTACCAGTTACAAATAGTTTAAGATTTCATGAATCTGGACAGCTTGTTTAATGAACACTTTTATTAATTTATAACTACAATATTGTGTGTTTGCGGTTGTATACTGCTTTTTTCTCACTGGACCGAGCAGTAGTGATTAAAGATAGGAGTCATTAATAGGACTTGTTTTTGTCTGTGTGCAGATGGAACACTGTAACAAGCTCCCATGGGCTGCACTATTCTTAAGGGACAGAGGTCCATTGTGGAGAGACACACAGAGGACATGAGTATGCTGTACATCTGGACTTGGGGCAAAAAGTCACATTATCCATGACGGTGTCTGTCTGAGGTGTGTGTGCATTTGAATCACAGCTCAGTGAGTCAGATACAGCCAGACAGCTAAAAGTGTCAGAGATGACTGATCTGCATGATACAAACAAATCACAAAATAGAGGTAAATTCACCATTTATTAAAACTCTTGTTTGGCTTGGAGCCTGAAGGAATATTCTGATCTGGATTAACTCCTGTGCTTTATTTTTGTGGCCCTTCTATTTTAATAACTAAACAAAACATTTACTGTAATAGACCATATCATAATTCTGCATTGTTGGGGCATAATCTCATTGGTAGGGTCCAGCAAGTCAATTTGAACCCCATTGGTTTTCTTTTGGCTTTCATTAATATTACTCTTTTTCTGCCTACAAAAGTGATTTTGTGTTTTAAATGAAAAATGTGAAAAAGTCAAAATTTCAAAGTTGGTATGACAAATAACTCAAGTCAACAAAAGGAGGCAACTGTTGTTCATAACTGATACCACATTCAAATACTTTATAGGTGTTTCTTAAAAGAAGCTGCGTATTCTAATATAAACTACACTCATTTCCTCCTACAGTTGATCTGCCAACATGCATGTGAATTTCTCATGCATGAGAAAACACTCACACTTCAAATTATTTTTGATCTTTCACGTGTACATTCAGATTTTTATTATGGTCAAAATCCAACAGTAGGGGGTGCTGTAGTATTTTTAATTTTTTTCTGATTTTTCAATATTTGCTAAACACTTTCACGTTTAGTTCCAGATTTTGCATTTCAAGTTTGACACAAATCAATCAAACTGTGGGGCAAACACATAAGAGCTAGAAAAAAAAAATGTGTTGTCATGATGCCCTCTAGGGGATTGTCTGTGTTTGAAGCAATGCCACAGTGTCAATGCAGCCCAGCATCATGACTGAGGGGTGTATGATGATGCAAACACGTTTTTTGGATATGCAGATATAATTCAAACTGAACAGGTACAAAAAACACCCTTAAATTTGCATTAATATTCTCCATCTCACCACCAACCCACCATGCTCCCCTGACCGACCTTCTAAATGACACAATCTGTTACAAACATAAGATCACTACTTCTCAGACTCAAAACTCTGACAGTCTGAACAAAACATCATGTACATGTGTCGCAGGCAGTCTGTGCAGTGGTTACATGATCTGGACTGATATCTATAAATCCATCTGGAAATCCTATTAAAGGTGAACCTTCAATTTTATAGAGATCTTGCTGTCAAATCTAGTAGCAGTTTAACAGTTGAAGCATCTGAGCACTGACATTTTCCTGTTGTCTAAAAGAACTTAAAAGTAACCCTGCCTAAGGTCACTGGTGATCTGGAATATGGTCCAAACTACAAAACTTTCTGGGATCATGTATATATATTGTTGAAATTAATGTTGTTTTTTAATCACATTATACATTCATCGTTGCCTTGCAATTGACACTTCATTATTCCACTAATATAGCAATTCTTCACAACCAGAAAACAGTGAAGGATTGCCCTATGTGTAAAATTTGCAAGTATGTATCTGGTGGTTGTTGATGTTTACTATACGGATGATTTGTAATTTATTTTTCACGTGGTTTCACTCCAAAGTCCAAGGATGTTTCAAAAAACTATCAAGAATTCCAAATCATGGCAGGGACCTGAGACATGGTAGTTAGCAGAACATGGCTCTCTATCATCTGTCACAAAACAATTAGTACAGAAATCTTTCTATATTGCATACCACAGCATCAGTGGCTGGTAAATAAGACCGTTTTGAATCTGTTGGGTTCTACCTCAGGCAGGCAACCTCAGGCTGACTGCTTCCCTTTGACTCTGCTTGAGTCAAAGACTGTGCTGCAGTGTTGTGTATTCTGACCTCTCCAACTTCTACACTGAAAACAGAGGATTTAATTGTGTTACTTCCCCTTCCCTTACATCCCTTGGATCCCTCAGAGAGAGCCCCCTACTGGATATCTATGGTATCTAAACAAAACAGCTCACCTCACAGTTTTTAGGGTGACTTTATTTGACAGACTTTACCTCAGTGTGTCATTGTTATGAGGTAATTAATATCGAAGTAGTTTTAAGAAAATATATTTAACAAAATAGACGTAATAGCAGCTTAACAACATGAACACTGTAATAGTAGTTCTATTCATTTTCTAACAAATATCTTTGACAGATAAATAACAATTTAAAGTTTTGATGCTTAAAATTTCAGTCTTGACTGATATGATGACAACCATGGTTACTATAATGACAGCAAACATGTTTGAACACAACAACAAGCACTCCTTAAGCAGCTACTTTTTCAGAAATACAATGTAAAAGCAGCTTGGGGATCAGTTAACAGTACCATTGCAGAACAGGATATTTACAGAGAGCCACAGTGCTTCTGATACATCACAGAAAACTTTACGCCTTGTGTGTAAGAGGGATGATAGAGAGAAGACTGGTGAGTAAAAAATGTTGTTATAGTGAGAAGCAAGACTGTCACGTGAGCTCTGACGTTGCACAAGATTTGACCGGCAGAAACTAAATAGGGTAGATAATGATAAAGGGTAGACTCTGGGTGTCTGGAGGTAACAATAAGCTACTGACCCTATTGATGTTCTGGACCTCCTTGTCAATGACAAGAACTTGATTATACATGATTCTATATGACTGTAAGGGACCAAACTGGCAGGCATGAGGAGTCACAGGCAGGCTTTTAAAAGAATTTAAGAGAATTAAACAGACTTACTGACCAAATCTAATAAAACAAAACAGACCCCCCTGACTAAACACAAATAATAACATAAAATGGAGGATCAGACCTTTTTTTTTAAAAAAAAAAAGGGGGCTAAGAAATTGGAAACACTATCAACCACATTACATATAAAGAAAACCAGACAATTAGTGCATCAGTATGAAAATAACAATTTACCAAACTCAATATTTCTAACTAACATATGAGCTAACATAGTTTAGAGAAATGAAGATCATGCTAAAAAACAACACGCCCCCCTCTCCTCCCTCTGCTTCAGGTGGGCATTCTGTACATCAGGCCTGACCACATGTCCCCCCAGCTGCACTGACTAATGGCAAGCTCTGCACACTGGTAACTCAAGAAATTATAATTAGAAGATCATAGGCAGATTCAGCTGACAGTGAATTACATAACTAAATGTGCATGTTACAAATAGAAACTAATATATTTTCAATCATGCAGAATAAATAAAAGTATGTTGTTAGAAACCCAGTTCATTATCTGTTCCACTGATGCATGTAAACTGTGAATGCAGTCTACTGTAACTGAACACCGGGAAAAGCCGGTAAGTCAGCACTGATGGGCTTAAACAGAAATATCTGTGTTGCTGAGATGATGTTGCTGCCATAACTGTCTGAGAACCCTCAGGAAACTTGGAGTTTTGGCCTTCATCTGTTGGCACTGCTTTAGTGTCTGCTCGATCTGACTCACTCTGGATGTTTGTGGAAGATGGCTAAGTCTGGGCCATCACTTAAACACCTTCACAGTCTTTGGCGAGATGGGAGTATAGTTGGCATCTCCTAACGCTCTACTCATTAGCAACACGTTCTTATATGGGTCATGCAATGGCACATCTTGATTTGCCATGTCAGTTCTTGTAACTTACTCCATTGCATAAGACATTTTTTGTTGAGTTTCTCAATCCTGCTTCTTGAAAGTTCTCCTATAGTGATTTAATTCACTCTTGTAGGCTTTGAAATATTTGAATGATTTTTCTCTCTCTGTCTCTGTCTCTGTCTCTTCTGTCTCTATTTCTGTTATGTCAGGTCTGAATGTCAGTCTGGAGTTTTGTCTCAGCTGCTGCTGGTGAGGGGTGTTATTTTGAGAGGTGAACAAAGAGTAATGGGATTGTTGGCATACCAGCAGGGACACACCATCATGCACCCATCTGGCTGCAGAGATGCATGTGCATGGACTTGAGTGAGCAAGCACACACACACTTGCACATACACACACTTGTTGACTGGGGGTCAAACTTATAATCATGTAATATTCAGTTTATCTCATACTTGCACTGATTTAGAAATGACTGGAGTTAAATGAGAGGACAGGAATGAGGTCCTAAACACTTCTTAATGTCCCGACTGTGCAACAGTGTTTCCTGTATAAAACAGTTCTGTATGTACCATGTGGGAAACTATATTGCTAAAGATTTTCATCTTGAACTTCTGTGAGTGTAAAGGTAAATGTGAAAATGGCATAAAACACTTAAAAGAAAACTATGTTTCTGGACTGGACAGACCAGACAGGCAGCCAGGACTACTTCTACTCAGTTTCTGTGGCAGCATGGCAGGGTTTGTTTTGAGAGCAGACTGGACGGAGAATTAACCAGGAAAATGAAAAGTACGGGTCTGCCCAAGCAGACTGGCAGACAGGCAAGCTCTGCTGGCAGCAGCAGAGGTCAGTGTGTTTACTGGGGAAAAACTACAGCTCACAGTTTGCTTCATCAGCACCACTGCTGCTGTTCATTTTATAAAGCAAACACAGATACAAAGAGAAACACAAGTACAAACAGAGGTACACATACTACATTATCAATGCTTAACTCAAACTCATGAGGCACCTTGGGAAGGCAGCCAATAAGGCATTCTAAGGACTAATGCTTTTAATAAGGACTTCATCATATGGAAGTGATAATGGATTATTTTAATCTACATTGAAAAAGACCACAGAAGATATCTCTACAACACAATATATAGAAATCTTTGGCATAGAGTCAATACTTTTAGTCCTTCATGTTCTGTGAATAATAAGCAACCAAGCACCAACTGGTTAATAAACTCAGAACTCATCAACAGATCATTATATTATGTCATAAAAATAAAACTTTCATAAATAATTTTTCATTTTATATATTGTAATAAAATAAAGTGTAAAACTAGTGTCTGATTTAGAAGGCAGGACAGTAAGGCCTTAGTGTCAGGGCTTGCAGAACAAAGCTGGACTCCAAATGCAGATCAGTGAACAAACTAGTATTTTATTTACAAAAGTGAGTGCAAGATATGTGTGGTAATAGTGACAACAATGACAACAAGCAAGGGGGGAAAGAGAAAGGATGAGATTTAGGGCAGGTGAGGAATCTGGGTGACAGGAAGGTAGGAGACAGGGCTGGGTCAGGCAGCCCTGTCTCACCCAGCCCTGGCAAAGTTTCGGAGAAAACACAATCCAAAAATCCTGAAGTCCAGAGTGACCAAAATCAAGCACCTAGACAGCAATAAACACAAGAACTATCCCAGAAAATACTTGGGAGAGAGGGCGAGAGTGGTACCATGCAGACTGAGCAACAAACTGGCAGTCGGTGGAAAGTGAAGTCGGTTTTATACAACAGGGAGAGATGGAATGGTAATCAGGCAGATGACGTTCAGGTGTGCAGGTGAGTGAACGCAGGAGAGCCTGGGAGCCCTGCCCACCCCTGGGACAAACACACAGGGAGAACAAGACAACACAAACACATAACACAAGGGAAGAGAACACAGAGGAAAAAACAAGGGGAACCACAGCAGACTGGCTGGATCCTGACACTTAGCTTGTCAGACATCTGATCTGATTAAAAAAATCCCTCAGTACAAATGTGTTTACTGTTACATCTCTCTATTATTCACCACTGGAAAGACTCTGCTGTTTTTCTGAATCATGATCAAATGATATTCACAGCGAGGCCTCAAACGATCTCAAACAGGATGTAGTGTTGAATCAGACTATTCAAACATATGTGATGTTTCCTTACTTGAGTCACACTGTGGGTTTCACACAAAGGTTTAAATTAATTCGGCAAGGCAATCACCCATTGATGAAAGCAGACGGATAATTTCAGCCAAGTTATACAACTGGGAATAGAAGTGGAAAGATAACCTAAAGAAAAAAGGAGGAGGGAGGGATATTTTTTCGAGGGCTTGCTCCTTTAAATTTAAACGTATTTACAACTGTGGTCCTTTTTTGAATTAGGCGGAATAAGATTTTTGTGCTCATAGGTCGGAATGAGCACGAAAATATTCTGGAAATAAAAGTAATACAGTTATTAGCAATCGATCTTGTTTGAAGTTGGAATTGTCCAGTCAGTAGTTTTAGCAACATCTCTCTTACAAAACTCCTTTGGGTGGGTGTGCAGCTCTCTTAATCCATGAATCAGAAAACCATGTGGAAAATGTGATGGAAATATAACGTTTCAGTTTCTTTGATGTTTTTATTTCAGGACTGTTATGGTCTCATTGCTTAACACAGGTTTGATGACTTGGTCTCCCTTTTATTTGGCTCTTCAGTGAAAAGGGGCTTTTGAAACAGAAGCTTCAAATTTACTCATAATTCAATCATCTGTTTCCATTGTACTTGTGGCTTTTGATTCAATCAACAGCCCAAGCTTCAAACTCCGTCATGCAATAAAACTTGTTAAGGTCATTTAAACTTTTAACTTTTTCCTTTTTGTCTTCAAGTTTTTATTTTTCCCCTTCAGTATTGTTTTGTGCAAGAACTGGGCAATAGAAAGACACTTCATGATAATGTGACAAAATAATTCTGGAAGTTTAACTCGAAAATTGAACTGAAACCTATTTCAGTGGAAAAGAAGTGTGCAAAATAAAAAACACAATAGGAAACTATGGAAACATATGTTCTGTCATTTGTTAGGTTAAAGAGAGACTGCCAGCCTCAATAAAACTTACGCTACAAACTTTAAAAAAAGTATATCCCTTTTTTAAAATAAACTTAACCAAAACAGTACTGCCTTGTTAAAAAATTGTTACAAAAATGTAAAATAACGCAAAAATATTTTAGTTTAGGTTTTTCAGCAATTGCAAATCAAGGTTCATTGATTGTCTTTTCTTTACATGTTGTTCAATTGTATGGAATTTGCAAACACTTCAAACATAAAAACAAACAAAAGTACTAGTCTGAAAGTTAAAACTGTAATAAAAAAATAATTGAAAATTGTAAACCGTTGTCAAAACATGCACAGTAGCTTTAATAACTGGATAGCAAGAAAACACTAAACAAAATTTGTGTGTTCTCTTCTATCTGTCACATGTAGGCTGTTGGATGGTCAATAGCTGATAAAGCTAACAATTATATGAAGACCACTAGGTGGCAACAACTCACCAGCAAAGTTCTCCGGCATTTTTATTCAGACTGGGCAACAGATTGTTCTTCTTCACATGTACAGAAATATTTGTTGCAGTAATGTGGAACTATTAACAAGCTTGTTACTTCTTTTGACATCTTCTACAAAATACCTTTTTAAATTTCTCTTTTATCTCAAGTATATTAAAAACTAAACGCTGTATTACACTATTTTTTGTTCACTGTATTATTTGTTAACATACAATTGTCATGTTATAACAGAATATCTTCATCAATTTCAGTCAGTCAATAAAAGAAAGGAAAAAAATTTATTGAAGCTAAATAATTTAAGGGGCACTGTTGTAAGAGTGAGATAGAATATAAATCTCTGTATGCTTTTTTATCTTTAAAGCTACTAAATGCAAGTTTAAAATGAATAAACTGTGTTTACTGCATTCCTATAGTGCGTCTATTGTGACGTCAAGACCATCATTGCTATGGCAATAGCTTTAGGAATGCTTGTTACTCAATTCACATTGTTTTTGTGCTCTCCTCTCCTGCTGTTCATTCACTCATGCATGCATGGCTTTCATATGATCCCTCTTTTACCATGCAAACTGTTAAACATCAGCACACACATAAAAAGGGTTTTTGGATTGAGAGAATCTTGACAACAGTTGTTGTCCAGATTCCTTTTCCCTAACCCGAAAACACTTATTATTTGCCCTTCACACAAACTGACTTTATCACTACAAAATCCAACTCCTTCCACTGCAGTTATATTCAGTATGCTGACTAACAAAAACTTGTGTACTTAAAAGAGAAACACTTCAATCAAATTTAAATCTAAAACACACAATAAGATCAAAAATGTCGAATTTATTTGGCAATACACAGAATCTTTCAGCTGAGAACTTTAAAGTGACATTGCTATGTTGGGAATGTGTACATAAAGGACAAAGCAGTTACATGTGCTGTTGATATTCAGTACATTGTGTTACATTGTATGTAAAGTTAGGTTTCCAGGGGTGATGGCGCAGCCAGGAGTTATCCTGAGCTGTTTGCAGGGAAGGATCCCGGAATTAGGCTGTTTGCTCTGTAAGGTCTGTCGTCTTTCCAGTAAAAACATTCCCACACCACAGGCAAGCAAAGCATGCTGAGGGCCAGAAACTTAACACAAGCAGGGCGGATTCAGAGCATCCTGCATCCTGGATGCTCGCTGCTGCTAAACCTCAGCCATGGAGACCCAGCATGGGATTACAGGAGCTCTCAAGTCCCCCATGCCCTGCACTGCCTCCAATCATGTGTGGTTTGATTAGCTGTGGTACATTAACTGAATTAAACATATAACATATTAAAAAATCAAGGATTTCAAGTTATACATGACAAATTTATGACAGACATTACTTATGGGAGATGTCCACACAAAATCAGTTTTTTTTCCTTTCTTTTTTTTCAAATGTTCTGTATTTAATTTTTTTCCTCCTAAATCTAATTATAACAAAGATTCTTATACAGTAAAGTTGTCACATTGTTATACATTATTGAGAATAAATCTGACTATGTGTACGTAAAGTGATTGTTTTTAATCTAGGATACTCAGTGAGCAATTTACTTAAATGAAGCAAAAAAATATTTGTGCTTAGATACTTTTAAGGGAAACTAGCAAAAAACACCTCTAGACACCTTCATAAGTACCATCGTAAGAGAATGGCTTGTTTGTCACACAGTGGCCAACAACCTCAGGTGTCCACCTCTGATACTTGGGCTTGCCATCTTTGTCCTGCCGAATGATGACAGTGCTTTTGGATGCCACTGAGGGGTCTTCGTCAAAGAAGTTGAAGGGTCTGAGGAAGAAGCCGACTGCGTTGCCGGGTGTTGCCGTGTTGGGGATGTCTTCAGAGTGAGGCACATGCAGGAAGCCCACTGTCACCCAGGCAACTAGGTCCTGCACACGGAAGGGCAAACATTACATTAAAATGATTAGGGTGGGAAACATGACAAACAGTTTTTTCTGACTGAAAGTGCATTCAGACTAAAAGGTAAGTATTCATGAATCAGGAGTGGCCAGAACTGATGTGTAGTTTCTTTTAGGAAAAGAAACTTGCAACAAACCAAACATGTTAGAAAACCTGAGACATAAACCACATTACTTATGACTTTTGCTCAGGCAAGAAAATAGATTTTTTTGCTTTTTTTTCACACATCAAATGTCAAAAAAGAGTTATCATAAATGATAACTGATGTGTTACCAAAGTCCCCTCTTACTCTTTGGTCTCTGTAAATGATTTGTAATCAAAAGATGTTATTATAAAAACTAGTAAAGTTCTGGATAAATGTTTTCTTACATATTTACAAGTTTTTGAAACCTGGTGCCAGTGTTTCTTAACAAAAGTACTGCACTGTGCACTCAAAAATTACAGATTTAAAAAACTTATTTAAAAAACCCTTTTAAACAGGGTGTGAGGAATTTTTCTGTGGAATGGCTTGTAGGTAAAAAAAAAGTTTCTGAAAAGGAAAGAAAATCCCTAACATTTTAGATGAAATGTTTTGTTTTCTGTCTTTAGTTTTGACATCTACATACATTGTGGAGAAATCTCTAACTTTATCTTGCAAGCATATTGTAATATTGTATGACATATGAGGGACAGTTGATAAGTTCATGGCCTATGGCAGTAGGAGATAAATTATGCAGCTCTCTTTTAATGCATGTGCAGTTCACCTCAGTTCACCATGCATATTCAGTAAATATGCATATGTGGTAGTTCTGTTCCTGAAATTTAAAAATTTCTTGCCAGTACTGTCTGAGAAAATGAATGATGTCTGATTTTGTCATCCAGGAATGTGAATTTGAACTCATCCAACACTGATTTATCATTTGCAGACTACTTATATTTCGAAAGATGAGGCTCAGTGGTTGTTACTTAGGCAAAGAAAGTATGCATATGCTCCATGACCACTGGAATAAAGTGTATAAATGTAGGAGGGGACTATGTTGAAAAATAAATGAAGAAAAGCATCTAAAGTTGACTCTTTCTTCCTCAGGCCACAAACTTATTTATAACCCGGCATACAATAACAGAGAATGTACATGTGCTTAGACTAATTTTCACCGTTACCTGGTTGACTATGTCTTCATTGTTGCGGATAAAGTCCTCAAAAGACACAAGAGGTTTCCAAGGCTCATTCTGGGTGTACATGCTGCTGCTGGTGACTTCACTGTCTCTGTGACGGGTCACAGCCAAAGGATACCTGAAAAGAGACACTGTCATCAAACTAACTCTGAAACTCAGATGTCTAAAAGGAAAACGATTTATTTAAGGGAAACGGCACACTCAGTCTGTTAGAAGTTTGTTACTGTAATTTTATTATAGAATTTTTTTTACTTGAGTCAAATGGCTAATTCTGTCATTTAACAAAGTGATATCCCACAATAAGAAATTAAGCTGTTTTTTCCTGAGTCAACTTCTAACCTAATTCCAAGTCAGGAGGATAACTTTGTCAATGCCACTAATCCTCTAGTAAATCATTACAAACTATGTTAGCTATGTTATCACTACAAGTGTGCAAGCTTTGCTAATGTGTAAAGAACTGCTGAAGAAGATTGGAAGATTTCAATGTGTCCAAAGAAACCATTAATGGCTTTGGGAGAAATGCGTATAAGATGGTAGAGAAGACATCTAGAAATGTTTTTCCGCATACATTTTTTTAGGCAACATATGAGCAAAAACACATTACCTTGACCAACTGATGCCCATTTCCTCTTTCCACCCTCTTGGAAGGACACTGTGGGCATGTGAGTTAAGTTGAATACGGTAACTCTTGTGGTGCCCCCATTTATTTTTCATATTGGGGTTGATAAAGTGCACATAGCGGGGGAACTTTTTGCCAAAGCGGAAAGCGGCAGATCGCTCTGTCTTGTGCTCTGTCTTGTGGAGTTTGGACTGGACGATGAAATTCTCTGGGCTCCAGGGATTTGTAAAGTTGACATACTTGAGATCCATTGTCACAAAGCTGTTATCGCGACCTGTGTCACAGTGAAGCAAAGAGTGGTCATGAAGAAGTCAAAGGAGAAGCGTTTTGTGACCCTATACACACATTTACCTTTACATCACAAGTCTCCATTACTATTTTCATCAGAGATTAGTTGAAATCACTTTTAAAATGGTCAGTGACAGACAGGTTAACAAGATGATCTTATTGACTTGTGCATGGAGGACAAGTTAACCTAGATCATAAATAACCTTGATCACACATTTCAACAACAACGACAGCACAACAACAACAGTCACACAGAATTGATAGGCCAAGTCTGTCTCCTTTATGACAGGGTAAAGTTCAGGAAGTCATTTTATCTTCACTGGCATCAATAAAAGACTTAGTCAAAGCCAAGCCTCTGTTGCCCTGTTTTTTTGTTTGTTTGTTTTTTTTTTTAGCTCATTTTGCTTTTGGTTCAAATACAATTCAAAATACCTTGCATTACCTTGCTGCTGAAAGGTGTGGTACAAATTACCTCACCTTGCCTTTGCCTCAAAAATACAACATAAACAAAATCTACTGGTGTAAAGGTTATAGTTGGTCACCAAATTTCTTTAAAGAACACAATGGGATGATGCTTGTAACCTACTGTTGTCTCATGTTGATACTGGAAGATGTTGCAAAACAACGGATTATGCTTCCGTGCATAGAACTATGCCAAAAAATTATGATTTATATAGAGTTAGGGTAAAGCACCATAACACTTGATCAATGTTGGGTAAATGTTTTCATTATAGTTGCTAAAAAAAAGGGCAATGTTAATTTTGGAACAATGAAAAGACATGAAACTCCTAGCCTTTACCTTAGAGTTTAATCTTAATTTCCAGCTTGTTTGATAAAATGAAATTTGAAAGATCATTAAGCATGCCATTAGTTTTATAGAAAGTTGAGTGGGTATCCAACCAATCTTGATTTTTTTGGGCAATGGTCAAACAAGGGCTTTAAAACCTAAAATAGGTGACTGTACCATAATACTCACCAGCAATATCCAGGTCCACTTTGTAATGAATAAGGTGTGTGTGCAGGTTGCCCAACACATAGTTGTACACCCTGGACCCATAAGGAAGTCCATTGGGTGTAAAGAAAGTGGCATGGATGTATCCAGTAGCGCTGACCTTTACCTCCATCACTCCATTCTGGTAGAAGAGGAAATCCCAGATGTAATCATAATTGTATACCGTTGAGGTAGTCCGCAACACCAGCACAGTGTTTTCCAGCCCTCCGTAGAAGTTGTATCCCCCCATAAAGTTGGAGTCAAAATGCCTTCTCAGAGGCATGGCAGTGGTCATCTCAAAAATACAGAGAGCATTTTTGTGCCGCACAGGTTTGTCTGTGTCATAGAAGTGGTAAAGGTCGACAAAAGTGGCAATTTCTGGACAGTCGATTCCAGGTGCTAGTTCGAAGGAGGAGCTGCCCATTGCCCAGCCACCATCAATGTACTTTGTTTGCATGGCAGCGGGGGTATCACCAGCATAGAAAGCAATTGCTTCTTGAAGACTGACCTCATAGGCTATCCTTTCTCCATTAAAACGGAGGTCAAAGACTTGAAGTCCAGCTGATGTGCGGACACGGTAGGCAAAAGACCATCCAGCATATTCGACAAAATTGTTGTCAATATGATATCGGGGCCCCTGTGGCTCCACAAGCTTTGGCCCATGGATATCAGTAGGGGTGTTGGTATGACCCCGAGGGATGTAGGAGGAGTAATGGTCATTATCGTCATGATCAGGTAGTCTGGCCTTCTCCACACCTCCTGATTCATATTTCTCTACCAGTTCCTCAACGCTATCAAAATACATGCTGTTGTACCAGACCTTTTCCACAGTCCATTTTTCTGGATCTAGGTCCTTGTGATTGATCAACACCTCAAACCCAACTGGGTGGATGAAGTAACCGTCCACAAACTTCTGCAATATTATCCATGTTCTCCTCTCACCTGAACCCAACCCACGGGGGCCTACGTCTGAGAAAGTCAGGCAGCGGTCAGAGCAGTTAGTGAAGGAAAAACCTCCTGTTGTCTCAAACAGGAGCTTGTGTGCTTTAGTTGTGATCTTGTTGAGGATGTTTTCCATATGGTAATACTCTACAACAGAAATAGGTCTTGACTCAAACGGTATTGGTCTGTTCCCCTGAAATGACTTGACACTGTGGGAATTTGGAGATGGCAGAGGACCTACGATGTACTCAGTGATGTTGGGATTGGCCTGGTTGCCAAACTGGATGATTGCGCAGGCTTGACGTGGGGGTTTGGCTTGTCCACGGTCCAGAGCTCTCAGAGCTTCATGCTTCTTTGGCAGATGGAGTTCTATCAGTAAGATGCTGTTTTTCTTCAGAATCTTTCTATGAGCATCAGTGAGCTCCAGCTCTGGAATACCATGCAGGTATGCCCGGACGGCTTTTATCTCACGTACGCTGAGGTCGGCAAACATGGGAGCACCATGATGAGCCCAGTCTCTCGATCTGGAAGTGCTACAAACAGCCAAGCAGACCAGCTGCAGAAGACAGAAAAGCCTCATGGCTGTGATGGAATGAAAAAAAAGAATGTCCAGCATGAATTTAGTCTTTACATGAAGGAGAAAAACTAGAATGTCCAGTGACTTTCTTTAGCTCTAGTTTTTATCTCTTTAAAAGAATGAAAATCTATAAAATATTGTTTGAGGAAAAAACTTAAAGAGAGAAGAGCTCTATTTCTACTTATCTTAATTTTAATCTGACTTTTTTGTATCCAAATCATTACTGTAGCCTGTTCCTTGGATGTACTCTCTTGCAAAAATAATCATAAACAAGAATATTCTCTCTACTTGTCTCACCTTCCTTCCAACTCCTCTCTTTACAGCTGGAAAAACAATTATTCCTTTTTCCTGTTATTTTGCTATCAATGTATTCGTCTCTCCTCAGCTGCTTCACATGAATAGAAATAGTATATATCAGCCTCTACTGTAACACACTCACAGTCAACATTGTCCTCCCCTCTGCTCTCTATCCTCCCACACTGTTTGTGCTGCACACTGTGCTGCGCAGTAAACTGGACTCATGTCAAATTTAAAAATGACTAACAAGTTTCTTCATGCAATGTGCCATGTTTTCTTCAAAGTTAATTTGATTCTATAAAACATAAACATAATATCATATAAGTAATAATATAGTGATACACAATGTCCTGTTTTTCAATTAGCTTCATACTTCCTTGAGAAATGCTTGTAGCTCTGTACCAGAAACAAAGAAATAAACCAAGATACCTACCTGTCGGTGTCTTCTTGTTTCAAGCACTTTGCGAGACAAGTGTGATTGGTACAGTCTTGCTTTAGCAATTGAAGGAAAGTCTCATACAAAAAGAAAGATCAGTGGCCCACTGCCTATGTTTAACCTCCTGCTTTGCAGTGACGAAGGCTGATTGGCCAACAGTGGGTTGTAAATATGATGAAATAGGTGCTCTTTTTAGATAGTTCTGCAGAAGGTAGGGCAAATTTATCTGTGTAGCGCTTTTCCATAACAAGGCAATTCAAAGTGCTTTGCATAACACATAAAAACAATCAGAAAAAGAATATAAAAAGAAAATGCAAAAAATATATAACTGTGATTGAGAGTAAATAAAGCTGTAAAATAATGAGCAAATAAGATCAGAGAATGATATCAAAGTATAACAACAATGCAATAAAAGATATGAGCTGACACTATAGTAGAATGGTCTGGAAGGAGCGGAGCAGCTGATATTTTTTATGTTTTTTGGCCCAAATAACTCAAGCCTAAATCCAGTCCCCTGGACTCTACAGGGACTATAAAATCAGTTTCTTAATCAGCTGCAGCTGTCTGATTGACTTTTCAGAAACCTGTTCAAACTTCAGTACCACAGTTAAATCTATACTAAGGATAAAAACATGACAAATTATTTTAAAAGTTAAATACAGCAATCCTCATTCCCACTTGCACTTGTAAGTTTCAGAGGACAGAAAATTTGCAGATATTAGAATATTGAAAATGTTTTATTTACTGAAAATTTTAGACAGCTTTCAATTCTCTACTGTTTCTGTCTCAAAACCTTGCAGTTTTTTTTCCAAATGTAATGCCCAACCTGTTGGGTACCTGGTGTGTTTTTCCAGCCAAGCTTTCCACTGTAGTTGTATGTCACAAGCAAAAATGTTTTCTCTACTCTATAACTTA
>JAPZDZ010000013.1:18575973-18589515 GCA_029783805.1 Acanthurus tennentii | reverse complement strand
TGGTGTGTTTTTCCAGCCAAGCTTTCCACTGTAGTTGTATGTCACAAGCAAAAATGTTTTCTCTACTCTATAACTTAATCCTCAGGTATAATGGATGCCTGTTTCCCTTCATGTGGAGAAGACTCCTTCAGGCTAGTGAGAGCAATGGTGATGTTTTTGGAAATGGGTTGCACAAATAATCAAAGTTTTGATTAAAATTGAACTTGATTTGTTCGCCAGTATTTAGCAAGTGAGGCATTACAGAGTTATACTGTAACAGCTCATTGGTCCAAATGGGGGCTGGTAGGATTATGTAAATAAGTATGGGTAGCAGTGTCCCTGCACTTTCTTAGGCCATATAGGTGGTGGAGCTTAAATGCCAACACTCAATAATAATGCACAAAGTTTATAAAGGCAAATCTTTTTGGTCTGCATTTTTTTTTTTTTTTTTGTTTTGCATATTGGGGTTTGCTTTCCCACAGAAAGGATACCATTAAAGAGTCAAAGAGATTGAAAAAAAATGTTTTTGGGAAAAATAGGGATGTTCTGAGGTGAGTGTTTGCAATCTTATGGGAGATAAAAGGCAGCAAGCAATTATGCATATACATATTATTAGGGAGGACTTAAGCTTGTTTGTAGCCATGGCTCTAGGGTTGGCAATTTCTGTGGACCACTTTGTTCAAGACCTAAGTGTTAAATATCTCAACAACTATTATATAAACTGCCACAATACCATAATGAAATAAACTGCCAAGATAACTATTGTACAGTCCTCACAGGATAATTCTTACTGACCTTGGCAATCCCCTCACAACTGGGGAAAATTTGATCTTTTCCAATGAAATGTCTCAACATGTACTCCATATGCATTAGCTCACTTAAAGACATCTGTGGTCTTCAGAGAATGACTCCTGCCTCTGTGGATCCCCTAACTTTTCCTTTTTTTGCTTTTCAGTAAATGTTTTCCCAAAATCTAGATGAATTACCATGAAATGTGAGACATACATTAATGCACTGCACAGGAAGTACTGTGATTACTTTGATGATCCTCTGACTTTTAGCACCATCATCGTGTCAAAATCTTAACTGTCCAGTACTTTGGCTTACTATCAAATAATGATATTCCTCACAGCTTTATAGATGCACTTATTTCTTTAGACCTTACTATCATGCTAACATGTAGAGCTATTATAGTAAACATGGAAACAATATGCCCACTGAAGCTTAAATTGATATTGTGATCATGTTAGCATTAGCATAGAGTCCAGTTTCATGGCTTTGGACTCTATATCTTCAAATCTGCACCACCAAACTGTTTTTCCCCTCTTTTATTCTTACTCCTTCTTCCCGTACATGATGACAAAGCAGTTAACTAACAAAGTCACTCAGTTCATTGCTGGAGGTACATAGAGGAAGAATTAGGCCCACTGTTTTGCTGCACCATTAACAAACCGTTGTGACACCAGTAGCTTCGTCTCCCTCTCCTTTGGTAGTGAGCTAAGGTGTACTGGGTGACAGCTGTGTTTGAGCCTCCTCACTCCAGGGTCAGGAGGTCAGACTTGGGATATTGGTAAGTCTAAAAGCCTTCAGTCACCATGTCTGTTGACACGCTTCATTGAGTAAATGCCCCATCATCCTTCCCGAAACGCCTCTCTTTACAGGATTAAACTCTGACAAACATCTCTTTATCTCTTTATTGCCTCATCCTCATCTTTATTCTTTGGATGAGGCTCCAGCACCCCTGCATCACCGACAACGTCATGTAATGTTTGACTGGACAAAGTGAGAGGATGTGTCTGTCCCAAGCCCAGAGACCAATGCTGGCTCTCCCAGCTGTGTCTTCGCTGCTTTTATCCAATAGCAGCACGTTCAGATGCTACTGTACATCACATGAGTCACCCCCCACATTTAAAACCGTGCATCTAGGGCTCCACTACCCCCATAAGGCAAACTATCATTTCACGGAGGACTGTATCTCATGCTCTTTGATAGGACATACAGAAAAAAATATGACAAAAAAGTAACAGTGAACCCACAATAATATTTTATTATAAATTAACAAGCCAAGGATTTTTTGAAAAAAATTCTGAAAAAGCACTTCACAGGTAAGTGCACTTTTTTTTAAATTGTAGCAGGTGGATGGCTTTACCAAATATCCAATAACAGTACAATAACAAAGAATTTTGCTTGATCAGTTCAATATATTCATATAAGATATACATGGGATTGGTCTGCTCACGCACAATGACAAATGATTATAATGAATTCTCTGATTGGCTGAAATCATTAGGCTGTAAATCTGCATCTACGAAAGATCCAGAAAGATTTCTTTAGCAGTTATTTTTTAATTTTGAAGGCAACACTGAGGTATTAAAAATTAGTTTACAATAAAAAAACCTTAACAATTCATTTTTTAACAGGATTTTCAAGCACAAATACGCAAAGAGGACCATGGTGCCAGTACTGCTGACTCTGTTTGGACTGCAAACTGTGATGGGAATGGGGTGAATATGTTTTACTTATTAAAAGCACAATCAAGAATAATTTAAAGAAAGTAAACTAAGGTAGAGAAGGGTGGGTGAGGTGCCCAGATGAAATGTGGTAACATTGTTACACAAGATTCACTGGTGTTGTACAAAGAGTATACTTTGCACACCACAAAACAACTGCATTGATGCAATAACTCTGGTTAAAATCTTGGTAAGTTCATATAAATTTAATACCTTTTCAAGCACAAATGCTCATTATTTCATGAACCCACTGACCAACTGTTTCACAGATGTTTAGTTCAAAAGTGACAGACCCACACTCACATTGGTTAATGCTGACGTTATTATAGTGCTCTGAATTTTGTTTGAATTAAAATAAACTTATTAGTGCATCTTTTTGGAGTGCATGGTGTGGTGTGCACGCATTTAATGAGCTGTGATAAATGATGCAATATCATAGTGCTATGTTGCAAGCTATTGTTTTATCATGCAACAAACACAGTACAATGGAATTTGATATGTAAGTTTTTCCAAAAAAGTTGGTTTCAATGTAAAACTCTTTTAAAACTTAAATCTGTTGCACGTCAGGACATGAAATAAAAATGTGTTTACCGAAAAAAATAAATTCCAATTCCAGTGGTTTTGTAGCAAAGGAACCCACAGCACTGCAGCCGTTTTAGTGTATCCTATATAAATGCTAAAGTTTACATGCATTACTTATTAAAGCTTTCCATTGCTGTATTTGTTTGTATTTTGTACAAATGATTTTTTTCACAAGGGGGGAGTCAGAGTTCCTTTTTGAAATTCAGGACTAAACTTTGAGCAGCTACCTTTGTGCACAACTGAAGATTTGAACATTAAGTACAAGACAGGCAATTGAAAATGTATATATATATATGTATATGTGCTTCAGACACTGGTGTGAACATACGGTGGAGGAGAGAGTGAAGCAAGTCCTGTCCCCACGTCTGCAGCTTGAAGTAAGTTGTTCGGAGGTGTATCAGTATAATATCCAAGGCTGGAGACTGGATGTGGACAGGATGCGCATCAAGCATGGCGGTGATGATGGTATCGCACTTTACTACAAGCAACAGGGCTCCAAGGCATCCTGTTACTTGTACAAGTAAGTGACAAATTCAGTTATTGTCAGTCTGATGGTCTTTTAGTCTCTAAGATTTGAGAAATTTTTGGCAAGTTGTCGGCTCAAAAGGGGAAGGCAGGACTCTTAATTCATGATTAGGTTTTTAATTAATTTCAAAAGCATAACCACAGTATTGCTATTGTCAGTCACAGAGAAAAACAACATTTTAAAAAGTTTGCATTTCAAAGAGCAAATTTACTACAGTGTTTTGTGGTGGAAATAACATAAGGGACCATGTCTGTGTTAGTCCAACAGAGATCCACATTTGTCACTCATGTGGAAATTGGAATAATTAAGGGAGAATAACAGGAACAGTTGTATATGTGATGTTCTCCTGGGGAATTAAATTGACAAGCAATGCAGGGTAGAAATAATTGTTTTTATAAAGGCATTTCTAAAGTGATGCCAAATGTGACATGTTTTCTTGAAAGGTACGATTGCTCAGCAGGGGTATATACTGTTCATTTGTAGGTGAAAATGTATTTAATTAAGTTGCATAACAGGGCATCATATAGGCAACCTTTTCTCCTGATGTGTCTGTTCTGATCTCAGACCCCCAGAGATGGCCAGCCAGTTGGTAAACAAGACAGTGAGGGCATGCTGTGAGGGCTGGGCTGGACCACGCTGCTCTGAGGGTAAGAAGACCAACATCACTCACTCATGCACAATTTGCATGGACCATATTTATTTTACAATGAAGCACTACACAAGTAATGTCTTGTGATTTCAAACATCATAAATCACATTAAAGTAGGAAATGTATGTAAACATTGTATGAAATCTATTAAAGAAATACAAATTTTGTGTAGAGTTTGACATGCTCAAAACTTATGACAAATCACCATAAATAAATAGAGTGTAATAAAAAGAAAGCAATCTAACATTTTTAATTATTTTTATAAGGAGGAAAATATTTTCATCAGCTATTCTGAATTAATAAACGCACTTCTCAATCTATTTTTCATTTATTCAAAAGATCTGAAGTTAGTGATCATACCAGGATTTTCCATTGGAGTCTTGTTCTCTTATTTGTTTTCATTTTCCCTCTCTCCAACCCCTTTCCCCTCCATTCATTTCCTTCATGCTTTTGATTTGATATTCTCGCACTCTTTTTTCTCCTAGGTGTGGGGATGCGTGGCCAGTGTTTTTCTACTTGGAGTTGTGAGGAGTTCCCTGGAGTTCATAACTCCTCCTTGATGCAGATGGAGCAGTGCTGCAGCAGCCTGTGGGGACTGAGCTGGAGGAATGCCTCTGACCAGACTTGCTTGTCTTGCACCTACACTCTTCTTCCTGGTCAGAGGACATGCATGCCAAATCTTTTCTCTAACTAATATTTTTTATGATGTGCCCAAAAGTTTGCGGCTGCTACCTGCTTGTATTTCATATGCCAACATTACATTTTAGATAAATTACATGCGACCTCCCTCTCCCCTCTTTCTCCTCCTCTCCAGACTCCCAGTCCTCCCCTTTGGTGCGTGGTGGTCTGCTCGGTAGCGTCAAGGTGCCTCAGAGTTCGGCCACTTGCATGTCCTGGGGAGGAGCCCACTACCGGACCTTTGACAGGAAGCACTTCCACTTCCAGGGCAGCTGCACTTACCTTCTTGCCTCATCTACTGATGGCACTTGGGCAGTCTACATCAGTACAGTCTGTGATGGTAGAGGAGATTGTAGTAAGGTGTGAAATAATGGCAGAATGTCCTGCTGATGAAGTTTTAAGAGCAGAATTATTAGTGACAAATTCTTATGCTGTTTAGACTTTTACCACCACCAGCCATACTGTAGCAGCAATGGAAATGATAATTGTAGAAACATTGTCTATCTGCTCATAACTTGTTCAGCTTTTTAATGTGTCTGTCACCCTCTATTTTCCAGGCACTGAGGATGATGCTGGGTCTAGATTTGGTTTCAATTCATCACAGGAACTTAACACTGAACAACCTCCATGTTCCAAATGGAGAACCTCTTTTCCAAAATGGTAAATTGTTTTCAGCTGTCAGTAAAGCTCCGTCTTAGTTCCTTTTCTTGTCTCATATTGTTGACCAGGCAATACGATATAGTTTAAAATGGAATAAACTCCTCAAAGCGCTCTTGTCACATGATGACACACATTATTACCTGCGCTCCGAGTTTTCTTTTACAGGAAAATAAGGCAACAGTTTTGGGTCTGTGTATGGAATGTGTGCTGCATCTACTGGACTGTCAATAACAAAAGATCTTATAAATATCTCACAAACAACAAACAGGGAAATGCAATGTATTTTTATGTGAATTGACAGATGTATGTACTCCAGGATGATAGCATTCTCTGCCTCCTCTAGACTAGGTATTCGCAGACCTTGCAAAATGAACAGTATAGCGTAGCAAAGTAAAAGTCTATAGCAAACCAACCAGTTTTTTTCCTTTGTACTTTCTTCAGGAGTGAGCGTTCATTGGCTCGGGGACTTTGTGTTTGTGGAGAGCGGCCTTGGAGTGCGAGTCAAGTTTGACCTGACCAACACCGTCTACCTGACAGTAACCGCAGAGCACCTGGCAGCCACTAGGGGGCTCTGTGGGGTCTACAACAACAACGGTGATGGTGAGGATAATGCAAAAGATCCAAGCAAATACTTACAAAGGAACAAACACATATTTTAAGTCACCATGTATTCAGTTACTTTTTTTTGCCATGTGGAGCTCAGATTATTTTGTTTCCAATTTCCTCTTAATGTTACTTGGCTTACTTTAGCTCCTTGCCTACGTTTTATAGACTCCACTGTTCTACATTATTAACTTTTTTTGTGTCTTGGTGCCATAGATGACTTCACCACAACGAGTGGAACTGTGTCCCAGTACGCCGCCAGCTTTGGCAACTCATGGAGAGTTCCTGACCAGCAAAATGAAGTATTACAATAAATATACTGAATGAATATTTCACTTTTTGGCAATGTTGTACCTTTTTAGGTAACTATTATTTTTCTCTGCGTGAAACACGAGATATTTTTCTCTCTGAATACCCACAGAAAGCGACCATATCTGTTTAATACTTCTAACATGATACAAAAAGTATCATGTTAGAAAAAGAAACAAAAAAAAAAGAAACAAAAAAAATGGCAAAACTTATTTAAATCCTGTTGTTTCTGCGGCTCTTTTTGCTGTGAATGCATTGAGTTCTGTAACTCTTGGATGTACTCTCTGTAACCGAGCCTCTTGGTGTCCCATGCTTTCTGCAGGGCTGCAGTGATGCAGCTGAGCTCGGTCACAGCTGTGATGTCTCAGGAGACTCGGATCTACGCAGGCAAGCTGAGTCAGTGTGCCATCAACTGCTGGAAAACCCCTTCACACACTGCCACCAACGGGTCAGACACCCCTGATATGCATCACTGTCACATGGCTTTATATTGATTTATACAGATGGTAGCCCTTGCAGAGATCATAAAGAGATGTTTTAATCTAATTTCCTTAGAAGACAAGCCTTTGATGAGCCGTGAATCTAAATACTCTACAGAATAGGCCATTTATGAGGTGTTAATTGTTAAAGCAATTCTAAGAAATAAGTCAGATTGGCACAGGCTGCAGGGGTGCTTAAAAGACTTAAATTTTAATAATATAAAGAAGCAACAACTGAGACAGCTAAGTGTCAGAGGCAGTTAGGAGTTTAAGTTTAACCTACAATTATCATAATCTCTTTAAATCTCTCTTTATCAGACACTGAATTGGTGTACTAACATGCTGGTTAATAATTAATGAATTAAGATATGGCTGTTTTTCCAGTCTGACCCTTTCTGACCTTTCTCCTCACGCATTAGTAGTGAATAAATGATTTGTTTTTTAACACATGTAGTTAGTAATACACATGTTTAAGAACTTGTTTATTTCTCTTGTATTTGTCAACACAATCAATATTCTGCATCTCTGTTGATTGAAGGAAGCCACTATGTACAGGTTTTTTACACTTATGACTAAATGCAGGTTACTGTTGGATAACCCAGAAGTGACATACTTGTTTCTTTGTGTCCTTTAGTTTGACCCAGCAGCCTACATAGACACCTGTCTCTACCTGTACTGCAGTCTGCCACCCACAGAGCGGGATTCAGCAGTGTGTGACACTCTGGCCAGCTATGCCCGAGAGTGTGCCCAGCAACATGTCATCATTATGTGGAGGACAGACACCCTGTGTGGTAATGAAATAGAACAGTAATAGTGTCTCGTTGACTGAGTGAGGCAACGCATTCTTAACTGCAATGCTTTGATTTTAAGTTAGACACATGACCTGGCAAATCATCCTATCTGTCTATCTCTCACTTTAAAGGACAGGCAGGACTCTACAGCAAACCTATGCAACACAACGGCAACAAGTGCAGAACAATGCTTAAATGTAATGTAATAGTAAAAAAGTAGAGAATAGTCTAAATCTGTGAGTTCTCTCAATCACATACAGTATGTCAGTTATGCAATTATATCTATCAAAGTTAACTAGCTTAACATTAGTCAACAACAATTTCTTAACATACTGGATTAACTATTAAGTGTATTAAACTCAAGCTGTGTTTTATTTTCTTAGGGACTTAAGTTTTATTTCTAAAAGGAAAAAGGCTACTATTTTTTATAGTTGCAGTCAGGTTGCAAAGATAACATTTATGTAAAACTAAATAATACTGTCCAGAATTTTGTAGAAATTTTATAACAAAAGTCTTATCACAATGAAAACTTTGTTGCCAGCTAGAGTCAAAGTAATGATCCTTGCTTGATAATGTAGTTGAGAGTTGAGACTGTTTTGGAAGCTTTTTCTTTTTGGTAAGTTAATGGAAATCTGTTTGTTAAATCAAATAAAACTGCAGAGACAAACAAGAAAACATAATATAAAACATCAAAAATGATAAAAACCTGTAATTGGTTTTGTGTCAGTTTCAGAGTCCTAGCTCTAAAGTCACCCCAACAGGCACATAAAGGAAGTGTTTCGAAATTAGTCAGTAAAAGAAAATAAAGACAATTCAATGTTTAACATCTGTAATTGGCAGACTATGGAGCAATTCTTATCTGTCAGCTGACTGTCAGCAGCAATGTAAATATGTAAAATGTTAAAATATGCATGGTAATAATCGAGTCAACTCTCCTGTACTCATTCTGTTTTCTGTCCTTCTAGGTCGTATGTGTCCCAGAGGTCAGGTGTTTTCAGACTGCGTGTCCTCCTGCCACCCAAGCTGTGCATCTCCCCAGCCACTTGGGCCTGCTGCAGCCATGGGACAGTGCAGAGAAGAGTGTGTCGGGGGCTGTGAGTGTCCACCAGGCCTCTACCTTCACCAAGGACAATGTCTAAAAAGAGAAGATTGCCCTTGTTTCCACCGTAGGCGCACATACCAGACAGGGGACAGAATACAGCAGAGGTGCAACACCTGGTAAGAAGTGTTTCTTGAGTCTCTTTTCCAGTTGTCTTTTTCAGACTTTCTGACTCTCCATTTTACTGTTACACTCTTGAACCTCCCAGTGTGTGCAGAGCAGGACAGTGGCAGTGTACTGGGGAGAAGTGTGCAGCCCAGTGCAGCCTGGTTGGTGCTCTACAGGTGACTACCTTTGACAAGAAAAGGTATTCACTACAAGGAGGAAACTGTCCTTTCACTGCTGTGGAGGTGAGATCCATAAATACAACCACACACATAGTTCCTTACATGATAAGACGTGTGTGTATGAGACTTATCATTTGTGCTGATGTTGTGTGTGCGTGTATTTTCAGGACTTTGTTGATAGAAAGCTGGTGGTGACAATGCGCTGTGGAGAGTGTACACTGGGAGGGGGAGGAAGGGGAGGGGGAGGAGGAGGAGGAGGCCTGGGTTGTCTCAGGGAGATGTCAGTCACAGCACTCCGTACCACCGTCACCATCACAGACACTGGTGAGTTAAAAACACACTTTGACTCGACTTCTTGCGTCTGTTTGTACTGCAGAGTGAGTTGTCATACAATGATAGTGGAAACAGTGAACATGACTAACATTACAGCTACTTACTAACTAGAACTGTACTCTTTTACCTCCATTTTCAGACAAAGCATCTTTTAAATGTGTTCACTCCCTTCTGAATGCTGACAGTTGGTATTGTTATATTCAGGTACAGTGACATTGAATGGCCAGAGGGAGGCGTTGCCGGTGGTGACTGGGGACCTGGCTGTTTGGAGGGCCTCCTCTTCATTTCTCCTTATCCAGACATTTGGAGCCCAGCTGCTCTGGCACTTAGATGGACCTCTGGCCCTCATCACCCTGCAACCTGGCTTTGCAAACAAGGTGACCTTTCACACTTCATATAGTCTTTGAGCCTCAGAGGGGTTCAAAGTAATTTTTAAGTACAGAACTTTGAACATGGCCACGGGGGAAGGGCTGCAAAATGGCCATAAATGGAAACTCTATGGTTGTACAAAAATCACAGAAACTTTACTTCTTCTAGTTCATGGAATAATTCTGTTATTTTAGCTAAAAGTGTAAATGCTGTATTCAAGGTGCGTGGCCTGTGTGGAACGCTGACCTGGAACCAGCATGATGATTTCACCACCCCAGAAGGAGATGTGGAGAACAGTGTGTTCTCCTTTGCTGGGAAATTCTTAACAGAGCACTGTGCTCTACCCAGAGGAGCCCCAGCTGACTCCTGCACCACATATACCCAGAGAAGACAGTATGCAGACACAGTGTGCTCGGTCATACACAGCCCTGTCTTTCAGGTGGTTTGAATGGAATGTGTAAAATCTCAAGCCAGCTATATCAGGAGGGAGTTTGTCACTTTAATATTCTCTGATTTTGTAGGTGTGTCATGATGTTGTGGAGAGGGAGCCCTATTTCCGTCTCTGTCTGTCTGAGGTATGTGGCTGTGCTCAACAGAGAGCCTGTCACTGCACCATCCTCACTGCCTACGCCCGCCAGTGTGCTCAGGAGGGCGTTGCTGTCAATTGGCGCAATCGGACCTTTTGCCGTAAGTGGGGAGACCATTTTTTAGAGGGTGTTTCAGGATGTCCATTAGTAGTTTCCATGGTTATATGGAGTTTGGGGAAATGTCCATAGTAATTTTGTAGTTCTTTGAGGTTCTTTGAGTGAAAGAACTATAAATTGGTCATCTATTGATCTTCACTGCATTTACTTTATTTGCTTGTTAATTGCTGATGATTCATTTGTCTCGTGTGTGATCTCAGATACCATTAATAGAATTACGAGTGCACATTAATACAAGCGCAGAACCCGATGACTGAAATTTTCTTCAGGTGTGAAGTCATATGACTTGAGGTCAGAGTTTGAAAAAGACTTCAAGTATAACCTGACTTTGACTCTAGAATTAAGATGACTTAAGACATCATTTAGATTTAAGCCTTATGATCTCAAAGACTGGATCTCCTTCACAAGTCTGTGATGGCATCAGCAGCAAATCCAGAGACAGATCACACACCCAGGCTACTGTTCAGTTTGTTGGCCTGCTTGACGGTCAATAAAGAAATGGTCCTACAGATAGCTGTTTTAACAATGCTGGCAGCAGTATTTAAAATTTATAAAGCTTTAATTTCAAGTTTATACCCTTGTCCACACTTTATTGGAGGAATTAGAAAAACATAAGCCTGATAATAGAAACCCTTTGCTTTGACCAAAACTTAGAAACCTCTCAAAGATTGTAATGCCCTCTTGGTTTCAACTTTCAAATTAAAAAATCACAAACTATACAAAGCTATTTGGCATTTTCCAAAACCTTCCTTCCTGTCCTGTCTTCCCAGCGGCCCAGTGTTCAGGAGGTCAGGTGTACCAGGAATGTGGCCGTGCCTGTGGGGGCTCTTGTGCAGAGAGCTGGGGCTGTGATGATGGTGATGGTGGGGTACGTTTTAGGACGTGTGTCCCAGGTTGCCAGTGCCCACCAGGGCTACTGCAGGACCACCAGGGCCAGTGTGTCCCCATTACCATGTGCCCCTGTTTGCAAGGAGACAGGATGTACCAGCCTGGGACTGTTATTCAGAACAACTGTAATACCTGGTATGTAGTAAGGATCAACTTGTGGCTTGGATTTCTTCAAAGAACTTCTTTTAGCCTTAATGGCAGAACTTTACTCAGTATTAATACTAAACTCACTGTGCAGATACAGATCTCTTACAACACAGGCAACAGAAATACTAAGCTTGTCAAAGGGAGACTTCACAGTAGAAGTCCAATATAACTCTTGCTAACCCAATTTCATTGTTTATATTTTTACAGCATACCATAAAAACAGCCCTTTCTCCTTTATGATTGTCCATGTCCATGTGATACTCTTATCCTGTGGCAGTTGTGATAAAAAAAAAAAAAAAAAAATAGGAGGAAATTCTAGTCGATAAATCACAGCTTTGATGCACTTACAAATTTAACGATCATGGGTCTGGTATTTTTGTACTAACCTTGACCCTAGAGGTTTACTGAATCTACTCAGATCAAGTGTCACTTAAGTCATAAACCCTGATGGAGACAGTTTTATTGAAAATCCAGTATAGTCTGCGAAACACTAACCAAGCACTCACTGTTTTAATGACAATATGGAGGTCTCTAAGTCACTGTGTGTGTTTGTGTCCAATAAGCTCTTGCAGCTGAACCTCAACAAAATGTATGCCTTTAGTAAATATGATGTGTGTTTGTATCACTGAACTTGTTGTGTATGAAGATCCACAGTGAGCTGCTGGTGGTGCAAGAGCTCAGATGAAATCACCCTATGTTCCTGCTGCCTGATACAGGATAGGTTGATTTCATTGTGTCTCTTCATCACATTACCACAGTAATCATCACTCTATTTGTCTGTGTAATCTGTGACCTGAGTTGACTGAGTCACGACACTCGGTTGTACTAGAAAGCCAGACATTAGTTTGTTCCTTTCTTATCTCATTACCGCGTACGTGCATGTGTGTGTCTGTGCCTTGTGCCTTTGCACACGACTCATTTTTATTATGCTGTGATTGATGGGATGTGTCTTAGCACTGTCTGTTGACCTGATTACTTTCTTTAAGGAAAGCTGAAATGTAGAGTAGATAATTATTACCCTGATATGAAATATGATGTATAGTAGCCATTATCCATTCATCTTGACTGACAAACCTTAGCTGCTCATTCAAGTTAGATGTTTATTATCAATAGCACATTTTGCTTTATATAATAACATTTACAGTTACTGTTTAGATTTATGAACTATGAAATGATACGGAATAAAAGTTTTTAGTTTCTGATCCATGGTTTATCTATGGTGAACTGATGGGAATACTCTAGGGCACTTGAGCAGTTGACACTGGGATTTCTTCAACTGCAGGGCTAACTTGCCTCAGCTTGGCTGCAATTATTTTACTCTGTGTAATTAAGTAATGATATTTCAAAACGAAGCCTTATTTTTGCTGAAATATTCAACAACTTCATGGAAAGTTAATGATTGTAGGTGTTAATTAATTGATTTATTTTTTGACAGCTGATTTCAGTTCTTTCTGCTCATTCTCCTCTCCTGTTTATAGTGTGTGTGAGCAGGGACAGTTTAACTGCACTCAGGAGCGCTGTGAGGAGGTGAACCACTGTCCAGACTCCCTTGTGTACTCTCCACGCTCCTGCCTCCTCACCTGCTCCAATCTGGACCCTCCTGGCCAACAACAAGGGTCCAATATTGCACAGTCAAGCTGCAGAGAGCCCCTGTCTGGCTGTGTCTGTCCCCAGGGGACTGTACTACTAGTGGGTCAAATTCAAATTTTGTTTTTTTGTAGAGTACATGAGAAAAAATACTTCATTTTAAGATGTGAAATGTTGACACTTAAGACCTCATCATAGCAGGCAGACACATGTACAGTTAATGAAAATAATGAAGGGGCCAAGTGACTCGTAATTTGTCCCACCTGTGGTTTTCAATATATACCACATATATATTATGTATATAATATATATAATATGTCTAATATCTTCCATTTAAAACTTAGTAAGTCCTTTGCTTCAAC
>JAPZDZ010000013.1:18557914-18574635 GCA_029783805.1 Acanthurus tennentii | reverse complement strand
TCAATTATTCACATCAGCTTATCTGAACTAATCTTCATTAACTATCTAAGTGTGTGTAAGGAGCGCCGCTGGCACTGCAGCCAGTCTGCCTGTGCCGGGGTCTGCGTGGCAACTGGTGACCCACACTATGTGACATTTGACGGCCGCTGTTATTCTTTCCTGGGCGACTGCCAGTATGTGCTGGCGAGGGAGACCAGTGGTTTGTTCAGTGTCACGGCAGAGAATGTGCCCTGCGGGAGCACTGGGGTGACCTGTACAAAGTCGGTCACCCTCAGCCTTGGAAATACTGTCATTCATCTGCTGAGAGGTAGGCGGGATCATGTAATGTGTGAAGTAGAAGCCGATGATAGAAAGTTAATGTCCAAAGGCACCATGGACTATGTTTTAAAAAATAAATGCTTGGGATAAGCTGTCTTTCTCTGTCCTTTAGGGAAAGCTGTGACTGTTAATGGGATGCCAGTTGGTCTACCTAAGTCTTACAGTGGCAGCGGTCTGACTTTGGAGAGAGTTGGCCTGTTTGTCTCCCTTTCCTCCCGACTGGGCGTCACTCTTCTATGGGATGGAGGTAGGACACACACACACATAAACTTCTTGCAACCTTAGATTCTGTCTTACAAAACTCTTTTATGCTCATGGTCATGTGTCTTGTATCGTATTTGCCAGTTGTTGGGTTTTTTTTGTTTATTTATAGTCCCAAATGTTGATAAATATATTAATTACTGCCCAAAATGTATTTTATTTTTAAAGAATTTCACAGTTTAATACCATTAATTTTGACATTTTTTTATATCCAAGCATTACTTTTGGCTAAAGATACAGGTTAAATAATAAACAAGAGTTAAATAAGGATATCAATCTGGGTGTTGTCTCCAGGTATGCGAGTGTATGTGCGTCTGGCAGCTCACTTGCGGGGTCGGGTTGGGGGCCTGTGTGGTAATTTTGATGGGGATACAGAGAATGACTTTACGACGCGGCAGGGCATTGTTGAGTCTACAGCTGAGCTGTTTGGAAACTCCTGGAAGATCAGCCCCTCCTGTCCTGATGTGGCAGAACAGGACCTCCGAGACCCCTGTGCTGTGAGTGGACTATCTAACTTGGACATTGTTGCAAATCCTATTTTGATGATAAACTGACACTTCTCTGTCTCTTATACATACTGTTTTTGTCTTGTACAGTTAAATCCCCACAGGGTTACTTGGGCCAAGAAAAGGTGTGCAGTCCTGACTCAGGAGCTTTTCTCTCAATGCCACCCTGAGGTGCCCTTCCAGCAGTATTATGACTGGTGTGTTTTTGATGCTTGCGGGTGAGTGACAGCACTTATCTACAATGAGTATCCCAAAAATATGAAAAAAGAGGACAGTATAGCAATGTTCAGTTCATGTGATCAATGCAAATGCTTTAATGTAAAGACACCTACATTGTCAAGAGGTCTTTCTTAGCAAATTCATATCATGTATGGTTCATTACTGCCACCAACAGACAGTATGCATTGCTGCCCTTACATCCTAATGAATATGACATGCATACGCTTTTTTATATCTGTACTGGTATGTGAAAAGCATTAAAAAAATGCTAGTAGTGAAAAAAAATGTATCTCGTTTTCTTGAGCAGAAATGAGTTTAGGATCATTTTCATGAAATATCTAATCTGCTTTTGACATTTATATTCTACCATAACATAATTCATCTTAAAATTATGTGCTAACACTATTACTAAATAAGACAACTGAACACAGCATGCCATTGTTTGTGTGTGCTGTAGCTGTGACTCAGGTGGGGACTGTGAGTGTCTCTGTACAGCCATCGCTGCTTATGCTGAAGAGTGTAACCGCCATGGGGTCTACATCCGCTGGAGGTCGCAGGAGCTCTGTCGTATGTTAAAGGCATATGATACTCAAACATTTAATCTCCTGCACCCCCATATTTACTCCTGCCTTACTGTAATTGTGTATGTTTACTTCTGTCTTGTGATTACTTTTTCCTTTGTTTTTTCCTTTTTTCCTGATTTCCTGCAGCTCTGCAGTGCGAGAATGGGCTGGTATATGATCCTTGTGGCCCAGCTTGCTCTCCCTCATGTCCCAGTGTTCAGCAGAGTCCACACTCCCAGTGTAGTGCTCTCTCCTGCGTGGAAGGCTGTTTCTGCCCTCCTGGCACAGTCTTACATGGTAAGATAGATTGACCAAAGTTAGATTCTCCTCAACATGGGGAGGATATTCATTTTCCTTAAGGGATGATTTATCTAGCTGTAGTGTCCAACCTTTTACTTAGATTCTCAGTCAGATGAAAAGTTCTCCTTGACAAACAATTTGGACTACGTCAAGGTGTCTGCAAAACCAGTTGCGGGACTTTAAGTAAACCATCATTAACAGTAAATTGTTAGTGCTCATATATTATTTCCTGACATTCTTGTCTAGCACTACTACAGCAGAAAGTTTTTTTAAATGAGCCCATGTTCTTTTATCTTGAGCCACCCTGAGGACATTTTTTTCCTTTTAACAACTTGAAAAAGCTCTGTGAATGGCAGATTTATCATTAAATTTCCTGCTCCTCAGGTGAGAGCTGTGTAGTTCCCTCTCAGTGTCCATGTGAGTGGGAGGGTTCCAATTTTCCACCTGGAACTACAATCACTCAACACTGCCAGAACTGGTGAGTCAAATTGAATACTTATGAAGCTATTGTATTGTCTTTTTTCTATGATAATCAAATCTGAAGTCAGATGGTTTTCCCTACCTGTGTGTGTTTAGTTCCTGTGAGGATGGTGTGTGGCAGTGTGAGGGGGTGGCTTGCCCTCCTCCCTCCCCTCCTTGTCTGGAATCAGAGTTTGCCTGTGCCAGGGGGCGTTGCATCCCAAACCAATGGGTGTGTGACAACGAGGATGACTGTGGGGATGGTTCAGATGAGGTCTGCCCGCACACCTGCTCACCTGACCAGTTCCGCTGTACCAGCATGCCGAGGTAGATCTACACTCACTTCTGTTTAACAAGCACAAATTCAATGCATAGAGATTAGAAAGAGTCATACCTAACGAAAGCTCAGCCACAAAAAACATGTAGCATGCCAACATGCTAACATGTGTGTTCTTAGCTTGTTAAAGTACCGGTTTGAATGAGATTTGTTTGGATAAATATACTTCAAACAATAATGTTATCTGAATGGAGCAATCCTTTCTCAGGCTTCAACTCAACCAATTTGTTCACCACCTGACCATTTTTAAAGTCAATGAAGCATTACATTTTCAAGGGTTACAAACATGGCTTTAGCCTTCGGTCAGGTTTTTAAGTTAAAAAAAATCAGCCTACCAGAAGTGAATAAAGTCAACTGACCCCAACCCTGCAGTGGACCATGTTTGAACCTGGCTCTACGTTGTGATGGCCATCCAGACTGTGCTGACCAATCAGATGAGGAGTTCTGTGGACCCTCTACAACAGTGCCTCTGTGCCCACCAGGGGAGTTTCAGTGTGCTAATGGAAAATGCCTGCCAGCCAGTCATGTGTGTGATGGACGGCTGGACTGTGGTTTTGCTGATGGTTCTGATGAACAAGGTACTCTATTACTCTGTCCAGCAGTACACTCCATATGCAAAGTCAGCTCTACTAATAAACTATCAAAAATGGTACACTATGAACATCACATAATCATTATAAAAGGTAAGCTATCAACACAACTCCATACAACTACAATTGCAGTTTTAAACTGAAAAACTGCACATAAAGTATTAAATACATTACTTTTTCAAGAAAGATGCTTCATCAAAAGCTCTTAAGTGTGATACTTTTATTTGCAGAATTTTTAAGTTAGGTACATGTTTTCCTTGTTTTCACATCTGAGCATACTTAATTTTTACTTTTTGTACAGTACAAGTGTCAGTGTTTGAATTGTCATTTTACTCGCCCAGACTGTGGTGTGGTGTGTGACAAAGGGGAATTTCTGTGTGCTGGAGGACGTTGTATTCTCTACCTCCACCGCTGTGACGGACATGATGACTGTGGGGACCTTAGTGATGAGAGGGGGTAATTACTCTACAGCCCATAATTGTTCACAACGAACGGATTGCACTGTCTTTTTTTTTTGGATTACACCACATGATGTCACTATCTCAATGCTGTGGCTGGTTTTAGGTGTGTGTGTGCACCTGGGGAGTTTCAGTGCCCTGGAAACCAGTGTGTCCCAGCAGAGAGAGTGTGTAATGGACACAGAGACTGCCCCTCTGGAACAGATGAAGCTGTCTGTCCAAGTAAAGGTACAAGTAATACAACATTAAATGTTTTATAACTCACATCCAACTAATAATAAATTGTTGCAACTATAAGTTAAATACATTTTACACAAAGTCATCCTACATGAGTTACATCAATAAATTTCAAATGTCATCCTCCCTGTGTGTGGCAGTGACCTGTGCTCCAGATCAGTTTGCCTGTGGCGACGGTACATGTGTTGCCAACACAAAATTGTGTGATGGAAGAACAGACTGTCCAGGTGGAGATGATGAAAACAGAACCAGCTGCTACACTGGTATCATGACACCGTCACCCTCAGCCGTCACTCCGACTGTGCCCACTTCAGGTAATGACAGTCATTATTTAGAGCTTCAGGAGATTTTTTCCAGCATTCAGTGTTTCTCTTATTGACTCCTGTTTCTCTAGCTTGTAGGTCCTATGAGTTCAGCTGTGCCACTGCAGGGCAGTGTGTGCCTCAGGCCTGGCGTTGTGATGGGGAAACAGACTGTATGGATGGTAGTGATGAGCTTCAGTGTGCTGCCCCCTGCGGTCCTGGCCAGGTGCCCTGTGCCAGTGGGGACCAGTGTGTGGACTACCAGCAGCTCTGTGATGGGACCCCGCACTGCAGGGATGCCTCTGACGAAAATATCGACAACTGTGGTAGGTTAAGATAAATACAAACATGAAGCCACAAAATATGGGGAAAGAAATCTAGGAAACCCAGGAGTGTTTATCATGAGGCCACAAAACAGTTTTCATCTAAAGACTAATGTACCCGACCCTTACTGAACACTCACAATAATTCTGTCCCTCTGTTAGGCTCCACTTGGATACCTCCCTGTCCAGGCAGTTTCCCATGTGACAACCGCACCTGTGTTAACATGTCTCAGGTGTGCAATGGCATTCCAGACTGTCCACGGGGCGACGATGAGTTGGTGTGTGGTGAGTTCATATAAGATAAGATAAGAGGACATGAGTTGATAAATGGAAGATAGACTGGAAGATAGGAGTTTAAAAAAGAAAGCAAAGAATGAATAAAGGCAAAAAAGTAAAAAAAATAAATAAAGGAAAACTGGAGGATGATAAATCTTGTTATCTCTGCTATGTTAATCATATTATTGAAATTTTGTCTGGTTCAGATAAAACTGTCTCACCAGCGCCCCCTGGCAATAGGAACGCCACTGTAACCTGCCCCGAGTTCACTTGTTTGGATGGATCCTGTGTCCCCTTTAACATGGCAAGTCTACAACCATCATTTTATCTACCACAGCTACAACAAACTGCACTGAAGTGTTAATGGTTAATTGAAAATTTTTTTAGTTAGAGAAAATTTCAATTGTTTTATTGCATGATTGCACTGTTGCACTATTCCTTTCATTTAAACATGGTTGATATATGATAATAGATCCCAATAAACAGTAGTCTTGGTCAGGCATCATCAGTATGCTCCTTATAATACAGAAAATTTTGTTTGGAGAAATGTGTGCAGTTTAGATATTTGCTTGAGCAAAGAATGGGATTTCCCCCCCTGAGATACATCAATTTCCTCCTGTCAAATAATCCTGCTCTATGACTTAGGTATGTAATGGTGTGGTAGACTGCCCCGACTCCACTCTAGCACCACTTGGAGGCCCCACTGATGAGCAGCACTGTAGAAGCTGGAGCTCCTGGGGTCCATGGAGCCCCTGCAGTGCCTCCTGTGGTACAGGCTCTATGAGCCGGCAGAGAACATGCCCTTCAGGAGACCCGCTGCACCACTGTAGGGGACAGGACTTCCAGCGACAGCAATGCTTCAACACGACGTGCCCTGGTGAGGAGGTGGAAATGTACTAAAAATGAACATTTTTCAGAATAAACATTTAAATATGATGCTCTCTCCTTCCCCCTCCAGTGGATGGCCAGTGGCTGCCTTGGGTGAGCTGGTCGAACTGTTCCAGTGGTTGTGGTGGAGTGCAGGTCAGACACAGAGGCTGCATTCCTCCTCGCTACGGAGGCCGAGACTGTTCCCAGCTCCCTGGACCATCCAACCTCACCATGGAAATCAGTAAGAGCTTAATGTATACTAAAGTTGAGCTGAAATAAATTATACTAAAGGTGTTATTGTCTAAAAATCACTCATTGGAAATATGGAATGACTCTTTCAGTAATTTAGTCAGAAAGTACACTTTGAAGGACTGTTTTACTCATAATCCCATATAAGGACAACCCACCGTCAATATGATTCCTAAAGACTGTTTTCTGAAACAAGGTAAATATGGACCAAAATGCAACACACAGAACAGGGATATAATTGGTAATAACTTATTTTGAAACAAAGGCGCAGAGAAACAGTTAAGCAGAATGGTGTCTTCTTTCGGTACACTGGAGGTAAAGGAGGCAGATAACAATGATTAAAATGCTCTTCACACAAAAAAGAACAAGCAGAGCCTCTTTGTTGAATTGACAAGCTCCAATAGTGCCATTAAGGCCAAGTAACAAACAGACCAAACCAAGCTGAAGGCATTAGCTAATTTAACAGAGCTAGTGCCAAAGGAACAAAAGGCTGAAATGTTACTAGAGGATTGGCAAGAGGCAGAAGTCAGGAACAAACAAGGTTGCAACAGGTAGAGGTTAGTACTGGAAAGTATTGCATAGCAAAGGAACAATATGGCAGTGAACAGTGGGTAAGTGTGGCTTATATACTAGGGTGAACAGCTGAAGGTGGTTGAGGCTGATTGAAGATTGGCTGATGAGTGAGTGAATGATCATGCTGCATTCAAGGTGAAACGGAGAGACTACTAAAGATCAGACTGCAGACCAAGACAGTTTTCTCAAAGACAAAAACAAAAAAAAACTGATTCTTCAAAGCAGCTGGGACTATGTTTCAGGAGAGATGAGTTGCTTTAAATTTTTTTAACACAGTTTAAACTGGGCACCCTGAATTACATTGAATTAAGGTGGAGACTGAAAAATCCACGGAGATTTCCATAAACATGGACAAACAAAACCATAACTCTCTGCATAGTTTGATATCACTCGAGGCAAGACTGAATTTTTTTTCCTTTTTTTAGTGCATTATTGAAGTTAAGCAAAAACCAGCACTGTTGCTTCACAACCTCTTTGACTGTGGTGGTTCAAAAAAAGCTCATTAGCAAAGTTGATATTAAAGGATTTTTAAAAAATGGATCTCTCCTCCTTTTCAACCCTGTGCAACTTCAGAGCCTTGTCCAGATGATGGATGTGCCAACACCAGCTGTCCCACTGGGCTGGTGAGACACAGCTGTGCTCCCTGCCTAATGTCCTGTGCCCACATTAGCAGTGGGACAAGCTGTGATCCTTCCACAGCACCCTGCTCCTCAGGTCAGTCAGGAGGAGGCTGAAATAATTCATGCTCTTAAATAAAATATTATCCTTTCCATTTTTTAATTGTAATTTTGATTATTTTTAAACCTTTCTCTAACAAGCCTTTTCTCATAACCTATGTTTCTTGCTTTAGGTTGTTGGTGTCCAGAGAGCCAAGTAATGAGCCCTATGCAACAGTGTGTGTTACCAGAGGAGTGCGTCTGTGAGGTGGCAGGTGTGCGCTATTGGCCGGGCCAGCAGATAAAGGTGGACTGTGAGATTTGTGTTTGTGAGAGAGGAAGACCTCAGAGATGCCAGTTGAACCCGGAGTGTGCAGGTGTGACTCAGTTGTTTCATATCATGATCAACATCAAATCTAAAGTTGTCTGTTAACCCTCATGCTGGATATAGTTCTTCATCTGCCTCAAAATCTGAGCATTCTAACACAGTTAGCATTGTTTCACTGTAGTGCACTGTGGCTGGTCATCCTGGTCTGAATGGGGGGAGTGTTTGGGGCCATGTGGTGTGCAGAGTGTTCAGTGGTCATTCCGCAGTCCAAACAATCCCACCAAACATGGAGATGGGAGAACATGTAGAGGGATTTACAGGAAAGCACGACGGTAAGCACAGTAACCCTCTTATCATTAGACTGTTGAGTCCTTTTACTTATTCTGTTAAATGATGTCTACATTACAATACTTCCTTTATACACATGGATATTCATGGTCATGATAGACTGTTTGTTAAAAACTTGGTGACCCCACTGATCCTCTGACTTGTACTTCTGTTGGGTAAGCATTGTCTCTACCCACTCTGCTTTAAATGTCCATGGCCCCCAGAGTTTGAGTACAGCCATTTGAGTTGACACATCCAACTGCTTTGTTGTTTCCATCAATCATGACACATGTGATGTCAAATTACTGATAGCTCTCATGCTCATGCGATCTTCTAAGTTTTGTGCATGTTACTGGCAAGAATGACATTTTTGCTGTGCAGTGTTATAAACTTAGTTAAAATTACAAACTGTTTCTTGGTGATCATTTGAAATTCAATAACATTTCTGTTTCTTAAAAAAAAAAAAGAATTTGTCCTTGTTTTAACACACTTAGCAATTACCCCTGCGTGGCTTTTTCCTGTCTGTTAATGTGTGAATATGCAGGTGCCAGACAGACCCCTGTAATGAGTGTGAGTACCAGGGTCAGTCTCATGCTGTGGGAGACAGATGGAGGTCAGACCAATGCCAGTTATGTCACTGTCTACCCAACCTCACTGTTCAGTGTTCCACCTACTGTCCATACACTGTCAGTGGATGCCCACAGGTAAGAATTGTGTGAGTGTGTTGTGCATTTATGCATTTATGTGAATGCACTTGCTGTATTGGCTGCCTGAGCGTATGCCAGTGTTTTTTTTAATATGGTGCTGTGAATTTGCACAGTTGTTTAAATATAAGCCTGAGTGTGTCTGCGTTTCAATCTTATCTCCCACAAACAATCTAACCCAGTCATTATCCACACTCTCCTTCCACAGCATCCTTTCTGTTTCTCTACATAGTTGTGTCTCATAGCAACTGTGCATCACATGTAACTACATCAGATGTTAATTGTTCTTTTTTGTGTGTAGGGTCAAAGTCTGGTACCTGAAGAGGGGGACACGTGTTGTTACTGCAAAGGTACAGTCAGAACTATTGTTCTGTTATCTACACTGATTTAATGTCTGCCTGTTTAATGGTGAATAAAAATTTGTCACTTGACTGCTCAATTAACTGCACTCCATGGTTGGTAACATTGACAGTAACTTAAAATTTAAAAAAGAGAACTTAATTAAAAGCTATAGAAATATCCTGTTCTTTTTGTTCCTCAGCAACAAAGTTGCAGCACTCCAGTCATTAAGTCTGGCTCACAGTTGTAAACTTTGCACCAATTAAATAAGTGCTCTCCAAAATTATTTTTTTCATTCTACATCACTACTGTAGGAGAAAATGACACAGTTCTTGTGACAATTGGCCCTTTCCCTGTGACCTCCAAGCCAACAGAGGACACTACACCTCTTGTTCCCACGTATCCACTTCCTCCTGGAGGTTGGTAATTTTTTTAATACATCATTGGGTCTCACAGATTCAAAAGACTGTGAAAGCATTAAAAATATCTGTCAAACAGTTTATCTATTTCCACTCTTTGTCATCTTCATAGAATCTCATCTTGTCTCTTTCTCTGTTTAGATGAGTGTTGGTCTCCTCTTGGTGTTCAGACTCTACCAGCTTCCAGTTTCAGTGCCTCATCACAGCAAACTGGTCACCCCCCTGAGGCAGGTCGCCTACACTGGTGGGATCCCCACAGGGACCTGCAGGTACACCAGGCTTAGTGATATATTTGGAAGTTGATTCATTCTGCGTGATCCTTTATTAAAAGTTGTTAAACCCTACCATCTCCATGACTGCTGTGCTCCAGGTGACCTTGACCTTCAAAGAACAATTTTCACAAAGGGATGGGTCACAATAATTATATTATAGTTACTACATCAAGGCCCAAATGAAAATATGTTTGACTCGAGAAGAAAGATTCATAAAATGCTTTGCACAGCTAAATAGTTGACAATTTAATGACATTACAAATGCAAAACATCTGAATTAATGCCTTTTTGCTGTTTTCACACTTGTCAAGCACTCAGTCTGACATATATTTTGCATCTGACCACTGAAAAGCTAAAAGTAGCTACTTAGGCTTAGTGTTATAAAGAAGGGAATCTTGTAGGTAGATTTTATGATGTTCTTTTGATTTTCAGTCCTGAAAGATTTTAATTTTTCAAATATAATGTGCTTTGCATTTTTGTATTGTTTAGATAGTCACTCCCTCCACTGCATTAATCCAAGCTGATTATTTCCATGAGCAGCATTACATTTTTTAAGTAAAAAAAAGTGTTGACATTTCTAGGATTGATGGCCATTAACATCTTAAGACATTCATGTCTCCATCAGGGTGAATTGTACTCTCTTTCTGTAGTGCCATCATCTTGTAAAAATGATGTTTGTCCAATACTTGGTTTATGACAAAAAACTAATGCTTACCTTAGAATTGTAATTAAGAGTCCCGCCTGTAAATTTAACAAATGCCTGTATCAATGGTATTTGTTAAATTAAATTTTTATATGAATGAAGACTGGAGAAAGAAGTGCTGCTGGTGTGGGCAAGTTAATTGGCAAACAGGCAGGTCAGTGGAGCAGACTTGGTGCCAATGGAAAAGAAAAGCAGGATTAAAAAATGTCAAGCAGCAACAAGAAAAAGTCACCAGGTGACAAGTTTTGATCAAAAAATTACAAGGGAAGGTTGAGCAACAATCTGACAATTGGTGGGTGAAAAGTCTGAGTAGGTATGCTGCTGAATGACAAGCTTGATGAGAGGCAAGTGTGTGTAATCAGCCAGGATGCTGGAAAGGAGTGTTATTACATTGCCAGACATCTTAATGTTAAATTGTCCTTGTGCTCATGTTTACACACTAAAAATCTTATTGAACTGAATGCTTTATTAACATGAACACTTGACCACAGGGCTGGAGTCCAGAGCCTGAGGAATATAAAGAGCTACCACAGCAGATCCCTGAGGGACACACCAGCAACACACAAAGCCCTTACATAGGGATAAACCTGCTGAAACCATACAACATCACTGGTAAACATTCACGCAGATGCCTCAGAGCAAGTACAGATTGAAATCCCAGCAGAGTGTACTAAAGTGAATTCTTATGTGAAATTATATTTTGTACATCAGTAGAATAAATAAGTTAAATGCTCTCCCGGTTCTCTCCTTTAGGTGTACTAACCCAGGGTGGTGGTGTGTTTGGTACCTTTGTGTCCAGTTTTTACCTCCAGTTCAGCCAGGACGGCACACAGTGGTTCACCTACAAAGAGCTTGTCACTGATGCCCGGCCCAGAGCAAAGGTCAGAAATCAAACCGAGTCCTTGCACCTTTTCATCCTTTGCACTGTTCTTTTCAGATCTTGGAACTAAAAAGTTATTATTGTAATCCCCCCAGGTTTTTCATGGTAACCAAGATGATCGAGGGGTGGCAGAGAGTCGACTAGACAGGATGGTGTCCGCTCAGTTTGTCCGCCTGCTGCCACACGACTTCCAGAATGGCATCTACCTCCGGCTTGAGATCATGGGATGTGGAGATGGTAAGAAGATTTTAGATTTTAGTGCTTCTTTTCTGTTGTTGCATCATTTCATGTTAAAATGTAATTCCAAATGCTGCTCTCTCCTCCAGGTTACCACTGGTTGACTAGCCCTACTCCCCCCTCCCCGGTCTCCCCAGTGGGTGGCTGCAGAGAGAAAGAGTTTAAGTGTGAAAATGGTCACTGTGTGCCAGCTGGTCCACTGGGGGTTGTCTGTGACGGGGTCAATGACTGTGGAGACGGATCAGACGAGATGTATTGTGGTGAGCATATACACCTAACATAATGAGTTTCATTCACTGAAAAATAACAGTTTACTTAAAGAAGTTTTTTCTGGGATGTGGTGAAAAAAAACCTGCTTACATTTAGGATATTAACTGTCAGTCATCTTTCTGTCAGTCTGTCAGTCATTTGATCCCAGTCCTTTATGCTTTTGAGTGAGAAGTTTTACAAGTCACACATGCCACAACTAAAAGTAGAAATCTTTTTTCTTATACTTGTAATTGTTCATCCTCTTATCCAGGCACACAGCCATCCCCTACAGCTGTCAGTCCACGCAGCTGCCCTGCTGGTCAGTTCTCCTGCCCCCCACCAGGAGGCTGCGTTGAAGCTTGGCAGCGTTGTGATGGGATCCCCCACTGTCCCAAAGGGGAGGATGAAAATGGATGCTATCTCCATGACAACATCACCACCCAGTCAGACAGGTGGAGGACATTAGTATTATTTATAGCGGTGGTATTAACAGTTGTTCTAACTGCAATGTTTGATTGTCATTGTTTTTAGGTTTAATAGATTAATTAATCAGTTACCGCATTCTGCTCCTTCTACTTTATTTATCAGCTCTGCCTAAATTCTTTCTTGCTGTTTTGAAGGAAAAAGATAGATTTTGGATATTTCGTCCCCATAATTTGTTATATGCAAATTCACAGACCACACACACCCACTCCTGCTCCTCTCAGGACTCCATCCATGGCTACTGTCACTCATCCTGCAGTAACACCAACAGTAAGGTTACACTTCAATTAATCATCAGTTCCCTTGAATTCTGCTTTTCTTTGTCACTTGTGACAGTGCCTTGATATGTTCCTATTTTCCCTTCTCTTTCATATAGTCTAAACTTGATTTAGCAAGGGTTCCAGTGATTATGATACACATGATTGAATTGGGTTTAATAAATTCTAGGCTGCTTACAGACAGAATAAGACAAGAGCCAAAGAGTGTTAGAATAGTGTTGTGTTAGAAACATATAAGCATATGCCTTATTTATGCTCTAATGTCTTTACAGGTTAGTGGCCCTGGATATCATGGTGAGTATTTAAAGCAGTTTACCTTTTTTTTTCTTTGTTTTTTTTCTATTTGAGCAACAACCTCTGTTAATTCTGTACTACAGAAATCTTATATTGCTACTGACTGAACAGCTTTGATGCTTTTGAATTGTTGATTGTTCTAAACTGGCTAAGTTTGATGGTATTAAAACTCATCATATTCTGCAGGCATTTGCTCCTCTCCTCTTGGACTGGAGGATGGGAAAATTCGCTATGGTCAGCTGACCTCATCTTCACATCGTGAGAACAACCCTGCTGATGCTGGACGACTTAACATCGTTCCTAACATGTGAGTGATCCCATCTTGATATAGGCAACTAAACTGTTTCAGTCTGAACATTTAATGTGAATTTCTGCCTGCAGTAAAAAACATTTTAATTACAGTGATTTTATTTTGTTGGAAAAGAGAGTAAAAAACCTACGAAAAAATAACACATTTTCTGTGCAGTCAGATTATGGAGCCTGGATGGAGCCCCTTGCCTACAGATCCCAGGCCATATTTTCAGGTGGACTTTCTTGAGCCCACATGGGTTTCTGGTGTTGTGACCCAGGGCAGTGAACGCATGTGGGGCTACCTCACTAAATACCACCTGGCCTTTGCTCTGCACAGCAGCCTCTTCACAGACTATACTGAGGATGGAAAGCCTGGTGGACCACCAAAGGTGTTTGTATTGATGTGGAAAATAGCGTCATATTTCACTATAAATACATTTGTGTTAATGTGGAAGTGTCCTCTTGGTTATGAAACAGGTGTTCGAGGTGCGCATGGTGGGCAGGACCCCAGTAACTCGCTGGCTCGGTCGGCTGGTCCGAGCTCGCTACCTGCGCATCATCCCTGTGGAGTTTAGACACACCTTTTACCTGCGTGTGGAGATCCTCGGCTGCACAGGAGGTTAGGGATTAAACAAAAATATTATATAAAAAAAACTCAGGACCTAACTCCTTTTGCATGCTAGCTCAGAATGTTGTTTTACAAAACTATTGTTTACCTGTATGATCAATTTCACATCAGTATTGACATGAAATAACCCCTTTTTATACTCTGTCTAGATGAGCTGGTGACCCCAAGCAGTGTAACCACAACTCCCTCTAGTGGTGGGAAAGTGAGGGTGCAGAGCTGTAAGCCAGGACAGTTTGCATGCCAGCACACTGAAGAGTGTGTCTCTGTCTCAGTGCTTTGTGATGGTCGACCAGACTGCAAGGACCACTCTGATGAGATCAGCTGTGGTAAGGGATTAGTATATTTGAACTCAGTATTTTTTCGTTTCTTATGAGTCATGCCACAACACTCATTTTTCTCCTTGAATGGTTAAGTTCAATAAAATGATTTACAAGCCCATCATTCTGTTTTCTTTATTTATTTCTGTCTTTACTTATTTCATTTTTTTCTCACCCCTGTACTCAGGCACAGCTCCAACCAGAGGCCTCCCAGGGCTACACAACCAGACCAGTATCACAGGGAGCCCAGGTTTCCATGGTGACACTACAACTGGTGTTCCAGGTCTCCATACCACTAGATCCCAGAGTGGCCTGCCTGGCGTGGTTAGCCCAGAAGTCACAGGGGAATCTGGACTTCATGAGACAACATCCTCAGGTACATGTATATCAAGTGTTCATCAAATAGACCTTTTTCATTTGCCTTGTTTTTTACACCCCCCCCCCCCCCCCTTTTTTTTTTGGTAATATACATGATCAGAATATTGGACCACAAAACCATCCATCCACCCAGAGGTCACCACAGGTCAACCTGGACTGCATATCACCCCAACTCTCCACTCAGGAAGACCAGGGTTACAAACCACAAAAGGTGTGACACATATACTTACACACATATACAAACTATGCTTCAGCTACTCAGGACCCAAAGATTAATATATTAGAGTAAACATAACTTTATTTAATTTTAATTTTATTTTATTGAAATTTATTTTTTTTTTAAAATTTACAGCCCCGGGGATTGCTCCAACCACCCACGATGGTGGCTTACCCAGAGTGCTTTGTGTGGAGGGCCAGTTTTCATGCCGGTCATTTGGTTGTGTCGATTCGACACAAGTGTGTGATAACAGAAAAGACTGTTTGGACGGGTCAGATGAGGAGCACTGTGGTATGCATCAACAATCTATGAGGGAGCAGGATAGTGAAATGACTTCAGTTTAACTGTAAATGGAGAGTGGTTGCTTTTGATGAAACCATAATGAATAAGGGATGCATCCAAAATATGAAATAAAAAATAATAAATGATTTTCTATTTGTAGAAATAGTATTTTGGAACTTGTATAAGTGTCAGGGTTTTTTTTTATAATTTCAACATCTCATCAGGTGCCACAGTCAGACCAGCAGTGACTCCACATGGCCCCCTGGTGCCCAGCCCCTGCTCCACCAAGCAGTTCTCCTGTTCCAGTGGGGAGTGTGTTCACCTCGACCGCAGATGTGACCTGCAGAAGGACTGTGTAGATGCATCGGACGAGAAAGACTGTGGTAAGTTATATGCTTACCTCAAAAGTGGTTATAACACAGAGCATGACAAGGAAATATTAATGCTGACTCTTTTTTTTTACCTCTCATCCGTTCTAGTGGACTGCATCATGTCCCCATGGACATCGTGGAGTGCGTGCAGTGTTTCCTGTGGTCTCGGTTCCTTGTTTAGGCAGAGGGATATACTAAGAGAGGCTATGCCAGGAGGGTCCTGTGGCGGGGATCAGTTTGACAGTCGTGCCTGTTTTCCTCAGGCATGTCCAGGTCAGTTATCACCTGATGTCTAATAATATGCATCACAGGTGATTTAAATGGTTATCTCAATCTCTTCTTTTCTGTCTCTTATTTGTAGTAAATGGTCACTGGTCAGAGTGGACAGAGTGGTCAGAGTGTGACACTCAGTGTGGAGGTGGAGTCAGGCAGAGGAACAGAACCTGCTCTGCTCCTCCTCCCAAGAACGGTGGGCGGGACTGTGAGGGCATGACCCTGCAGAGCCAGAGCTGCAACAGCCAGCCCTGCACCAAAGACATCGGCACACAGACAGGTGACTCTTTCTCTGTCAGACAGTAAATTCAATTCAATTCAATTCAATTCAATTCAGTTTTATTTATATAGCGTCAAATTACAACAAAGTTGTCTCAAGACACTTTACATATAGAGCATGTCAAGACCACACTCTATAAATACATTTATATTTTAGATTTATAGAAACCCAACAATTGAAAGCAATTCCCACATGAGCAAGCACTTGGCGACAGTGTTGAGGAAAAACTTCCTTTTAACAGGCAGAAACCTCGGATAGATCCCGACTCAGAGGTGGGCGGGATTGATAGAAATAAAAAAAAGAGATAGATAGAAAGGGGAGAGAAAGCAAGGCCAAAAGCTAAGATAAATCTATATGTTAAACTTTATGTAATATATGTAAGTGTTTTAATAATGATACTATCAATAATACTGGGAACAATACCAATAATGATAATGCTAGCAATAAAAATAATAATAATAATTAAAATAACAATTGCTCTGAGCATCAAGCAGAGCCACAGCGAAAGGCACAGCTAAGATCAGCAATCCCGAAGAGACCTCAGTCCATGGGTATCTGCGAGATGAGAAAGCACAAAGACTCCGGGGAAGGTGGCAATTAGTAAAAGACATGAGTATTGCAAGAATGCAGAACATATAGGGAGAGAGATGAAAGAGAGGAGCTCAGTGTGTCAT
>JAPZDZ010000013.1:18519007-18557814 GCA_029783805.1 Acanthurus tennentii | reverse complement strand
AGGATTTATCATTAACATGAACAAACTGAAAGCGATCTGATAAGTAGGACTTAAACCAGCTTAATGCTGTTCCTTTATTGCCAATTAAATGTTCCAGTCTCTGCAGCAGAATATGGTGGTCAGTTGTATCAAATGCAGCACTAAGATCTAACAGAACAAGTTCAGAGACAAGTCCCCTATCTGATGCCAACAAAAGATCAATTCTGCCGTTGATGTCTAAAACCTGTAGTTATTTTCTTTAATCCTGAAGATGGCAGTCTAATAAAATGCCCTGACCACCTTGACTATATCATGACTGTATAATGGAGTCTTCAAAGTTTTTGATTATGTCTGCTCCCGCATCTTGGTTGTTCAGGCTGCATCAACAGCATGGTGCTGGTGACTGAGGCAGACTGCCAGGCTGGGAGGGTGGAGTCCTGTCCTCCTACCTGCTCACATCTAAGCTCAACCAGTAACTGCACTACAGAATGTGTACGAGGTAGGACATGTTTCAGACCTAAGACCAAGCGCCTCAGTGAAGAAATAGTTTTTAGTATTAGCTATAGTGTCAGTTTATGTTAGTTTGATTTTTACATAGTGATATTTGTGAGGTGAAATTTACAATGGATATGTTGCACTTGAGTGGGAAGTGCAGTGCAGAAGTGTTAATGGTCTCTTACCTTAAAGTAGAAGGCATGTGCCATAGAAATCAATTTTACACATAACACAATATACATTAGTGCATAATAGTGTCTCTTTTAGGTGTAGGTTTAGATTAGCATAGAGAGAAGAGAAATTTATTTTTGTCATTTTGATAATTGTTAGGATAAACAATGTCTTATTTAAAAATATGCATTTGAGCGTTTCAGTTGAATGTCGCTGAATTTAAACAGGTTTCTTAATGTTTCACTTAAATTAATTTGAACCGATATATTATTATTATTCTCTCTATAAAATTATTCAGGCAGACAAAGCAAGAAAATTTTTAAAGCAACAAACCTGTACTGAAGCAATGCCAGGATAATTATATTTTATAACATGACAGCTCATTGAGGCTCACTCACTGACAGTGGAAATGCTGATTAAGACCTTCATTCTGTCTCCTCCAGGGTGTCGCTGTCCTCATGGTCTGTACCTTCAGGGAGGCCAATGTGTGAATGCCAGCCAATGTGTATGTGTCTGGAATAGTCAAACACTGCAGCCTGGACAGACATTCAACAGGGACCAGTGCACCACATGGTGAGAGAAATGGACTCATTCAGCTGTTATTTTCTGGTTTTCTGGTTAGCTGATTTTATTTCTAAAAGGTTACCTGCTTAAAACGTCACTGTCTGCAGAAGTCACCTTTACCCTCAGTTATGCTCAAGTATTTTAATTTAGCTTTCATGTCAACAACTGTTTACAACTGTCCATCTGAAGAGGAGTTGCATTTGTTAAATGATGGACAGCTCACTTTTATATCACATTTTAGGGCCTCTAAGCAATATCTAGGACCACTGAAGTGCTGTCTCTCGGTGTGCTTACTTTATTTCATTAGTGTGTGCAGAGATGGAAAAGTAACCTGTGACACCTCCAGCTGTGTTACAACATGTCATTGGTCAGCCTGGTCATCATGGTCACCATGTGATGTAACCTGTGGTCTCGGGCTACAGCAACGCTACAGGTGAGTATTTTTTTGCTCCAAAGATTTGGAAATCTGTATCTTCAAACAAGAGAACACTCACAAACATCTAGCAAAGGCTTCATCAAAGCCACATCTTATTTTCAACAAGGCCCTTTTCCAGCAGATGTGTATTACATAGAATTTAATCAATAATCCTGTTCTTATTCTTCAGCCTATTTCATTTGTTAGCTGGCTTTTCTAAATCTAGCAACACTCAATACATTTAAATGTATTTTAACTCTTAACATTATACATTCATCCTGAAGTTTTTAAATTCTTGGTTTGTGTATGTTTATGTGTAATTCCTATGTTTGCGCTGCTGTATCTTTTGCTGTTTGTTGCTATTGCATCTCAGTTTACCCACAGGTAAGTGAATTCACACTTTTAATGTCTTAAAAGACTTGGATAGATGTTTTTTAATACTCAAACACCTGGACTGACTTTGGATCAGAAGTCCTAATGCTTTTAAATTTTGCAGGTCACCAGTGAACCCAGCTGGAGGAGTCATAATCCGGCCCTGTCCTGGAGACTCCTCAGAGGCTCGCCGCTGCTACATCCCCTGCCTCCCTGGTATACGGTCTAACGACACAGACACAAAACCTTAACATTAACGCTGTAACTGCACGGTTTTGTCTTTTTATTTTAAGGATAAGTTTAACTTGATAGCATGTAGGCTTCTCTCCACTTCCTGTAGATCTTGTATTGTATAAGAGCATTAATTCAAGTCTCAGACTCTGTATTCTAGTTATGTAAATATCTTGCAGACTCATTACCTGTGGGTGATATGAGGACTTTGTCCCTCCCTCGTGCAGGGTTACCAGATGGAGTGTGGAGTAAATGGACCAGCTGGTCAGAGTGCAGTAAGACATGTTTCAACCATGTAGATGATGTTGGATTTAGACGGCGATTCCGCAGCTGTAACCACACACTTACACCCTTCAACCATACACACTTGGACTCTGCTTGCAATGGAGACAGCGAGGAGCAAGAGCCTTGTAACACTGTGCACTGTCCAGGTATTACTGATACACTGTAAACTCACACACACAATCACAACATCGAAAATTTCTCTGTGCTCTTATTGCTCCAGAAATTATAAAAATCTGATAAAAGCTGATACTAGTTGTAAACTTTTAGTGAACGGCGGCTGGTCAGCATGGTCACTGTGGTCTCAGTGCTCATCAGAGTGTGACTCTGGGGTTCAAACAAGAGAGCGATTCTGCAATTCACCCTCTCCACAGCATGGGGGCAGCAGCTGCTCCGGGCCACACATACAGACAAGAGACTGCAACTCCCACCCCTGCTCAGGTACTGCATCATGTTTGGTTCAGCTGTCAAGGGACATAGTATGTGTGAATATTATCACTCCAGTACAATTTTATTGACGTTGATTTTGTATTGATATTTTCAGTTGTTTCTGTATCTTATGCGTCATATTCAGTAAATGTTTTTTGTGTGCATGTGCAATACTGAGTCCTTTATTCAACTTGACTTGTCAGGTGTTTGTCCAGAGGGCATGGTGTACATGACAGCAGCAGAGTGTGAGGCTCATGGTGGAGCATGTCCACGGGTGTGTCTGGACATGACCTCCACAGAGGTGCAGTGTGCCACAGCCTGTTATGACGGCTGCTACTGTGCCCCTGGCTTCTACCTGCTTAATGGCAGCTGTGTGCCCTTGGCACAGTGCCCGTGTTACCACCAGGGGCAGCTGCACCCTGCGGGTGCCATCTTGCCCGGTGATGCCTGCAATAACTGGTAATGTCATTTTTTTCCACAATTACTTTTAGTATAAATGTGGTGATTAAAACCTTGTCTACAAAGTAGATGGATGATGTAATTTTGTCTAAAAGTTTAGTTTAATATTTTATAGAAAGAATAAAATGTTAATACTCTGCATTGTGTGTCCCAAACAGTACCTGCACTAATGGAGAAATGGAGTGTGGAACAGCTCCCTGTCCTGGTGAACAGCTTTACTATGAATTGCATTGTTTGAATCTCAGTAAACATGTCTTTCTATTTCTTGCTGACTTGAAGTCTTTCTTTTCTCCTCATTTATCTCCCATTCACTCTTCCTTTTCCTGTCTTTAATCTTGTGTGTGTTTCTCAGTTGACTGCGGCTGGAGCAGCTGGACCCAGTGGAGTGCTTGCAGTCGAACATGTGATGTTGGTGTGAGAAGGCGGTATCGCTCGGGAACAAATCCTCCTCCAGCTTTAGGTGGTCGTCCCTGCACAGGAAGTAGAGTTGGGATTGATACCTGCAGCATTGAACCCTGCTTTGGTGAGGAAAAGTACTTGGTTGCTAATGTCATTAAATGTGAAATATCTGCTTTGAATTTAAAAAGCAAGTTGCCTGTTTTTATTTTGTTCCAGAAAAACAGCAAAAACACACACTTAATTAGAAAAGAAGTTAATGTAGTTGTGATATGTCTGAAGGTATAAAGGAGCCATGGAGTGCATGGTCAGAGTGCTCAGTGACGTGTGGAGGAGGTTACAGGACTCGAACCCGCGGACCAATCAGAATCCACGGCACTGCTCAGCAGTTCAGTGCCTGTAACCTGCAGCCCTGTGGTAAAGCAAGACCTACACTTTCATCTCTTAATTCTTATTTATTTGTTTGCCAGATTGACAGATAACACTGTACATGTAATTAAACTGAGTTCAGGCATGTTTTATTTTTGTGCATCAAGGAATTACTGTTAATCAGTGGTGGACAACATGGATGTCAAGTTTTTAAGAAACAGATGAAAGCATATTCAGATTTTGGACTTTGTGTTTGGTTTTCTTTGGACTCTGTCACTGTGTCAGGAGATGGCCGGGTGTGTCCTCCAGGCCAGAAGTGGAAACAGTGTGTGAGGGGAGCAGTGTCATGTACAGACCTCACAATGGACCTCAGCAGGAACTGCACCCCCGGCTGCCAGTGTCCTCACGGGACTTTCCAGCAGGTTGGTGTGGTGACCAAAACACATGCACATACTGTACACATACAGTCATGATGGCCATATTTTTGATGGTCCATATTTGCAGGATGGGATGTGTGTGCGGGAGTCTGACTGTCGCTGTGATGTAGATGGAGAGAAATATAAACCTGGAGACACTGTGCCCACACTCTGTAACAACTGGTGGGTCAAAATGATTTAGCTTATTGTAGTATGAGTCATGATTAATAGAACCAACATGTAGTGCTGTTTAATAATATTTAAAGGTAGGATAAAATTCTGATTGAAATTGTGTGTTTATACTTCAGTACGTGTGAAGCAGGGAGGCTGGTGAACTGCTCTCAGTTCGGCTGCAATGGTAGGTAATAATGGTAATTTATCTTTTCTACAGGGTTTGGTATTTTTTTATGCTTCTTTTTCATTGTTGTCATACCATTAGCACTACAAAAATCTTTTACCTCAATGTTACAGTCAGCATAAATAAGACTTATTATTGACAAATAAGTCATTGTGAACAACATGAAAAGAAAATGACTAACAAGCAAGTTATTTGTCCTCTTTGGACCTATTTTTTTTTGTTTGTTTTGTTCTTGTTCCACTTCACATACACACGCACACACACACACACACACACTCCAGTCGATGGCCCGTGGTCTGCATGGACTCCGTGGGGTCAGTGTTCGGTGTCATGTGGAGTGGGTCTCCAGTCTCGGTACCGGTTCTGTTCCAGTCCTCAGCGCTCTGGGAGTGGCCTGCCATGTGTGGGCCCTCACAGAGAGGATCAAATCTGCATCACTGCTCCATGTGACCGTGAGTCTGTTTTGTGTTAGTTTGTGCTGAAAACAAGTGAATATTGTTGCTCTCCTTCTGTCATCTGTATTTGAGCTGTTGTAACGCACAAATTTCCCCAATGTGGGATCAATAAAGTTTTATCTTATCTTATCTCTTATTTTAGTTTCAAATGTAATGATGTTACATATTCCACTCCTTGTCTTACTTTGCCAATATGCACATTTTGATTTGTTTACATTTAGATCTCTTAGAATTTTAGTGCAGTCTGACCACAAGATCTTACCACAGTGTTTAAGTTTGTCATTTACTTAATTTCCTCTGGAATTTTTTGATTTGCCAGGAAAATTAAAATTTGAATATTCTATATGGATGACTTTCCATAACAATAAACAAATTGCTGACAATAAACACAAAAAGTAGAGACAGTGTCACATTGTTATGAAGTCATTTGTGAATAAAAACCCATAAGACCTCAAGGAGTTTGCAAGATAAATTTTTATTTTGCCCACATTAATGAAGTGGAATTTGTTTTTCCATGTTCTTTCCTGAGAACCTTTCTGTAAATATAAGTTTTTTGTTACAAAAATATATTGTTTAACTTTTTGGTTTAAAGCCTACACAAAATAATAACTTTGATGGATCAATTTTACTGGCAGCCCATGGAATAAGCTCCAAGAAATGACAAAAAGATCCAAACACACACACACACACACATACATACACACACAAAAACCACCAGTGATAATTTTTTTTTAATCATGATACTTTGGTTCTTGCCAGGTGACGGTGGCTGGGGTCAGTGGAGTAACTGGACAGAGTGTACCAAATCATGTGGTGGGGGTGTTCAAAGCCGGAGAAGAGAGTGTGACAGTCCAAGTCCGGAGGGGGAGGGGAATTACTGTGAGGGGCTGGGAACTGAGGTCACAGCATGTAACACTGACCACTGTCCAGGTTTGTTTGCACAGTGTGTAAGGGTGTAGGCCATGAGGATGTGTGTGTTTGTGTGTGTATATTGGGTTTTGTTCACAGCAGAGTTCTGTGTCAGTGTTTTGATGGAGTGTCATTACGTGTGTGTTTTCAGTGGCACCATGCTCGCAGGTGCCAGGCACAGTGTTCAGCAGCTGTGGTCCCTCCTGCCCTCGCTCCTGTGAGGACCTGGCTGTAAGTATCACACTGAGCCTTACCAGTGGTTCATCATTATGTCAAAGCCTATTTAGAATAACAAAGAATTTTGGTGATGACACAAGAAATGTTTTTCTTGTCCCCCAGCACTGTAAGTGGCAATGTGAGCCAGGGTGCTACTGTACAGAGGGGAAGGTCCTGTCTGCTAATGGGACAGTGTGTGTGGAGAGAGAAGATTGTCCCTGCCTGGACCTCAGCACTGCACACAGGCTGGAACCAGGGGAGACCACTGAAGCACCAGATGGATGTAACAACTGGTCAGAATACTATGCACAAGGAACACATACTGCACTTGCACCTACCACCGCTTTTAACAGTAAAAAAAGCAACAGGAAATTAATGATGTATTTTCCCTTTATCCAGCACCTGTGAAGGTGGAAGGCTCAACTGCACCAGAAACACCTGTCCAGGTCAGTCAGACAAGCAGTAAGTTTCTATATGTTTTGATGATGTCTAGGAAAAGCTTAAATGTAGATTAACATCTGTCTGTATGTTTCCAGTGTCAGGTGACTGGTGTGAGTGGTCAGAGTGGACTCCGTGCTCCAGGACCTGTGGGGCAGAGTCCGTATCCCGTTACAGGAGCTGTAGCTGTCCTGAGCCCAGGGCTGGAGGATCAGCCTGCTCGGGAGAACAGGAAATACACAATGGGATTGGAATGCAAATCCAGAGACAACCATGCCCTGTCATCACCTTCTGTCCAGGTGAGATGCCACCATTCATCATCCAAATTATTAGTTCCTAATGACAGAACCTAATTTAAGTTCACTGATAAATTTTATGTCAGCACTGTGACAAAACAAAAACGGGTCCAATAAGATAGTATTTAATGTTCATCTCAATGTATTAAAGGTATTTCCTTTAATACATTTTTTTGTCCTTGTTTTGTTTCTTGTCAGTCCTTAACTCACACACAGTCACACATAGTCACACATAATTTGTCTGTGGTCCTCTGTTTTTTTTTGTCTTTTGCTCTCCCTCTAGTCCACGGTTCATGGAGTCCCTGGTCAGCATGGTCAGAATGTGATGAGTGTGCTGGGTCGTCCACTCGAGTTAGGGAGTGTAACAGTCCCCCCAGCAGGTTTGGTGGTCTGCCATGTCTGGGAGAGAGCAGGCAAAGGCGCGGTTGCCCTGACAACATCACCAACTGCTCAGGTCATTATAATAAAGAAGTGTATTTTCATTATAGATTTAGATTAGAAAGCACTACTGTCCTACTTCTAAGGATGAATACTTTGCAAAAATAAAATGAGGACATTAAAAGTGAAAATTTGACATGTGGTGAAAACGTGAAACGAAACTGAGAGAGGCCTTATGAGAAACAGCATTACAATTTTTGTGTTTGTCCCTGGTGGTTAAGCCTGGGGAAAGAAAAGTGGCTGCTTGTGTTCAATGAAAAAGCAAAAAAAGCCTGTTACAATGGAATAGCTGCCTGAAAGGGAAGATTAATGAACTCTCTACTTTGGTTGAACCTTCCCTGCCCTGCCACGTCCCTGTGAATGCCCAGCTTCCACAGAACGATAACAGGGGCTACTGATAAACAATGAGGTGACTTGTCCCTGCTCTACACTTCATCAATCATCCATTTCAGGAATAAATTTCAATTGTAAGGACACAACCAAGATGTTTCTTGCTTGTTTTTTTTTTGTTGTTTTGTTGTCTTCTTGTTTTGTTAGTAGCTCTTAGTTTCCATTAGCTGCTTATTTCATTCATCCAACCAAGATCTCTGTCCATTAAGGGACCAGTTCTCGACATCAGCCCTTGGAGGAATCCATGTTTCCCCTGTCTATTCTTGCCAGTTCCATGATTTCTTTTACATTGCCTTTAACTATGTCTAAGTAAACCAGACCCTTAGACTCAGTAATCTGCTCATTATGGTGTTCTCTTCAAACTGTGCTTCCTTCTGTGCTCTATAGACTGTGGTGGAGGACAGGAGGAATGGCCTTGTGGAAAGCCCTGCCCTCGCTCCTGTTCAGATCTCCATGGTGACACTGAGTGCTTGGACTCCCCAGGGTGCAGTCAGACCTGTGGTTGTCCAGGGGACATGGTTTTGCAGGATGGGGTGTGTGTGGCCAGGGCAGAGTGTCGCTGCAAATACCACAACAGCTCTGCCACAGGTCAGACCCTCAATCTTTTCATGCACGTGGTTACAATATATTGTTAATCTTTGTTGGACTGAACAGAGATTAGTCTAATGAGCCTAAAATTTATCTAATTTTTGGTCTTTGATATAGTAGTAACATCCAACAGGCTGGTTTCCAGTAATACATCATGGGTATGGCCTGGTGAATCAGAGTGGCAATTTGCAAGTTCAGGAGACAGAATCATCAGTGACTGCAAAAACTGGTACAGTGTACTCAATACCTCTATATGTAATTTAGTTTTACATCATTTCTTTTTACATTTGAATCTTTCTCATTTTATTTCAGTTCATGTGAGGCTGGGGTTCTGCAGTGTCATTCAGTTCCTGGTTGCTATGTGGATGGCGGCTGGAGCCAATGGGGGTCCTGGACTGAGTGCTCACTTCTTTGTGGAGGAGGAGTCAAGTTCAGACAACGCCAGTGTGATAACCCATCTCCTCAGACTGGTGGGAGAGGCTGCATTGGAGTTGCTGAACAGGAGAAAACCTGCAACATTCACCAATGCACAGGTAGTTCTGTCTGGCTGATCCAAGTTTAATCTTGAGTTTGTTGACCCAAATTTATGTCAGCTTTGCTAAAATCTTAAAATGGGGTCGATTTCTTACATAGTCTTTCAAAAATATATTACATCATCTTGGTAATTAAAACAATAAAGTACTTATCCACTTTGCAGTTGTGTCTTTACATCTCAGGCTGTTTTTGCTTCCAGACTCAGTGGGCCCTTGGCTCCCCTGGTCTCAGTGGTCCATGTGTTCTGTCAGCTGTGGTGGAGGACAACAGTTTCGCTCTCGTCTCTGCAGTTCCCCACCCTGTAGTGGCGTTAGCCGCCAGAGCAAGACCTGCAACACCCAGGTCTGCCTTGGTGAGTCCTAGTTTCCTGTAGAATACCTGCTGCTCTAGCATCAAAATTTTTTTAACCATAAGATCCACAGTAACCTTGTAAACAGGCTCTTAGTTCAGACTTCTTTTTTTTGTTACCATGTTGTTGTGCAGAGGTGGGCTGCCCCCCTGGCAGGTTGTACAGGGAGTGTGAACGGGGTGAGGGCTGTCCATTCAGTTGCTCTCAGGTCAGTGGCAGGGAGGGCTGCTACTCCGATGGCTGTGAGGAAGGCTGCCACTGCCCCCCACACACCTACCAACACCATGGAGTCTGCCTGCACGTAGGTTCCCTGTCATCTGAGCAACTTTTGCCCTCTGTTAGAGTCATGATATCAAGCATCTAAACCACACTAACATTAAAGTTTGGAAAACGAAATGACATATAGTTGGTAGAGTATTTCAAACTTAAAGTTTTTCAGAACACTTAACACCGATACTTAAAAATTAATGTACCATTCTAATGGAAAAAAAACAGTTTTTGTTCCAATTTGACTTTAATATTTGTGTTTTCAGGAGTGTCCGTGTCTGGTGGACAAAGAATTTCTAAGCTCTCTGCAGAGTGTTTCTGTAACACCAGTCTTGTCTTTGGTCCTCCAAAACATCTCTGAGGGTATGGAGCTTCAGTCTGGAGACACAGTGGTACATGACTGCAGCTTCTGGTGAGCAGGAATTCTTACATATATTTTCATCTATGGTATATTTCATACAATACAACACTGATTTCTTCAAACACTGCTCTTAACTAGACAGTAAGAGTGTTTTTAAACAAGGAACTCCAGTTTCGGATCATAAAAGTATCAAAATGAAGAAAATTAATTTAAAAAGTAGTATCCCCAAGTCCACATTTTTAACTCCAAAAAAGTCCAAATACAGTCCTCTACAATTAAATTGTGGCTGGCATCAAAGTCAGTCACTGTATTTCTTCATGTTTCCAAGACACTTTACAGCATTTCAGTCAGATTTCTCCCACTGTTTTGTCCTGCCTGCCTGTTTGGCCATGTGGCACAATATGGAAGCTTGGTACTAGCGAGAAGTTAGAAAAGTTTATTTATTGTGGGCTTTAAAGTTTCTAGTACTACACCTTCGTCTTCTTCCACTATGCTCCCTGTAGCGGCTGTGAACATGGCAGGTGGAACTGTACCTTGGAGCATTGCCCAGTTGATGGCGGCCTGTCACCCTGGGGCTCCTGGAGTTCCTGCTCGCTGTCATGTGGAGGTCTAGGGCTAAAGACTCGCAAGAGGGGCTGCACACAGCCTACCCCAGCCCATGGAGGGAGAGACTGCCAGGGGCCACGCCAGGAAACCACCTACTGTCAGGCCCCTGACTGCCCAGGTATCAGTGCTAGTTTAGGTAACATAGATATTTTAGATAATGGCTGTGTTAAAGTAATGAAGGACAGAATGACACTTTGTGACAATGAACAGCAAATGGCAGTCACAGATATTAGTTTAATACTGTGAGAGTAAGTGTGTAAATGCTTTTTTGTACTGAATGGTGGAGCATTTGCTCATATTGTTTTTTGGCTTGTTGTTGGCAGTGATTGTTGGTCCTACAGAAGAACCAGTATTACCAGGTAAATTATCCCCTTGTGCACAGTTTAACCCAGCTTGTGTCTTTTAGCTTGTTAATTTATTGTATTTTTGCTGAAAGTTTTTTCTTACATAAGCTTTGGCTTCTCCCTCCCTGTCTGAATCCAGCAATTTACTGTCTGTCTGCATGGTACATGATGCGACTTGTTGCATTTGTTTTCTATTCTGCCACCTTTTTTCTCTATTAACACACAAAAGAAATTTTAATGGCCTCTACCTACTCCCTCCTCCATCTTCTTTAGATGAAGATGCAGGTTTCTCTCCCTGGTCATTATGGAGTCCCTGCACAAAGACCTGCACTACTGCTCTTAGCCCGGCAATGAAGTCCCGTCATAGACAGTGTGTTAAGCCTCCCTGCTCTGGAAGCTCTCACCAAGAGAAGGCCTGTAACCTGCCCCAGTGTCCAGGTACAGCCACTCACGTTGTATCTTTTTGTTGCTGTCAGAGTTGATGGTTATGATCTAATGTTTTACTCCTTTTACTATCTAAACATGAATTTCAGAAACTATCTGCACTATTGCAACAAGTCTGCAATGATGCTGAAGTTCAAAGCAACTGATGTATATCTGGAAAAAAAGAAACTTTTGAGTTTTGTGAAAGGAACACAACAACAAATTCCACAGTAATAAATAATAGAGCATTGCTGCTTGTTGTGCCTGTGTGAACGTTTAGTGAGTAAGGCACTGGTAACTAACATCTTTTTTCCAAAAAAGGCTGAAAACTTTGTGATTACATTAAGACTGCCATTCTGGTGACTTTCATCATTTGAATTTAATTATTTTGGTTAAGAGTTTTTGTGTGAGAGAATACATGGTATATGATTTGAACTGCATTCCCACAGTAAAATGTGTACATTTTATGTATTTTTTTTGTTAGTTTGCTCTTTTAGATTTATGTTGTGACTCAGTTTGTCTTTTTTTACTGTGCCTATATGAAAAATAACAACAGATTTTGTGGTTGACATGATCAGAAAATATAAGGGGTAAGACAAGCTTAGATTTAATTTTGTTCAAGAATAAAGTGAAGTTCAGTGTCTGTGTATGATCTGATACATTGTAACCAGAAGTCATGCAGTTGACTGTTTTCGTCTAAAGTTTTTATTCCCATAGAGGGTGTAATTGGTAGCATAAACAATGGAAATGGAAATGCAACCTTAAAAAAACAAAACAAAACAAAAAAATATGTTTGCATGTGCAGAAATGTTTGTATAAATTATATTTGTTTGAATGTGTGTGTGGGGGGGGTCTGTGTGTGTGTATGTTAGAGTAACGGAATCAGTCTCATGATTTAGCCACTTAAATCTGCTCATACAATCTGTGTTTAAAACAAACTCTGTGTACAGTTTTTATAGCATGTTGTAAGACAGGAATAAGAAAAATAAAAATGAGGTGTGTAACCAGAAAAAATATTATTTTGACTACTCTACACAAAGATCAAACTACTATGTCAAACACTCTTGTGTCTTTTATAATAATTTCCCAGATGGAGGTGAGGCTTGTGTAGGGGCTGACTGTGCATACAGGAACTGTTCATGGACAGCATGGGGGCAGTGGGGCTCCTGTTCTCGATCCTGTGGTGTGGGTCAACAGCAGAGGATCCGAACTTTCTTGAGTCCCGGCACCAATGGCTCATGGTGCGAGGACATCTTGGGAGGAAACGTGGAGCATCGGTTCTGTAACATCAGGCCCTGCAAAGGTGAGCCAACTCTCTAGCAGGTGCAGTCTGAGGGGAATTTTCAGTTCAACCACTCCAAAAATTGAACTTTACATCTGTCACTGTACATCTTGTTTTGAACACGAAGAGTCAGTGTAGGAATGATTATGTTTTAGTGTTTCATTTTTAAATGTCTTTGACCTACCCTTTAGGCATAAATTGATTTCCATTCATTTGAGCTGACCATGAAAATCCAAATGTAGAGACTCAGACCTTTTAAAGTGAACCACATCTGTGATTACTGTCAGATTTCTATTTGTTAGGTAGGCCTGTCACATTGACTTTAGTCCTTCTGACCCTACAAATTGTTGATATTGTATGAACACACCTTATATTTGCAGTTTTGTGGGCTGACTGGTAAGGCTCAGTTGACTTACTTGGGTGTAATCAGGTAGTTAAACATTAAGTTTACATATGACAAAGCGTCCACAAACATTTGCAACAGACCTGGAATTTTGTTCCATCAATATTGGCTACATGCAGCAACATTTTTATGATTTTTTTGTTATTCACACATGGGCTTACAAATTATTCATGGATCCCATTTCAAAACACTTCTTTCAGTGACTCATTTCAAACGTATTGCATTGCGAGGAAAAACCAGGACATGCAAGATTATTGAATCCCACCTTCTTCTCATACTTCATATTAGCTATTAACACTTAACATTTGGTCACCAACATTTTCAAAACACAAAGTGCACACAGCACAGTCCTTTTGAAAAAAAACTCAAACTCCTCTGTCCATGAGGGCTTGAATGCCCCTAACCAGTGCATTGTTTAACAGGTGTTTTTAAATGCTGCTGAGAGGGTACTGCTTTTTGCTAGTGTGCCAGTGATTATGCTGTGGCATGCCAAAAGTGGCACACATGTCCAAAGTTGCTAACCCCTGGTTTAGAGCATCTAAACTGTACTTTATATGCAGTTTAAAACTTGCAGACATTGTCATTACATTTAAGTTTGTGTGCTGGTGCTGTAGTGAATGGAGGCTGGTCTCGCTGGAGTCCCTGGTCCCGCTGTGATAAGCGTTGTGGTGGCGGGCGCTCCATTCGCACTCGCTCCTGCTCCAGCCCTCCGCCCAAAAATGGTGGGAAGAAGTGTGAGGGAGAGAAGAACCAGGTCAAACCCTGCAACACTAAACCCTGCGGTGAGACAGACCAAACATGTTCACACACACTTCCAGAGCTTGGATTGCTATGACTGCAAGAATAGTTCATCCTGTGCTGAGACAATTGCTCATTAATTCAGCATATGGCTGTTTTTCTAGGTAGGTCTTTGTGTCTTAAAAGTCAGCACAGCCTGTGATCAGCATTGTTGGTAAGGCATGTTATGAGAAGAAAATGCCTGCAGCATCATGGGAAAATTCATGACCTTCTGTTTTTGTATTTTCAGACGAGAAAGGGTGCCCGCCAGGCCAGGAGTTTGTGTTGTGTGCCAACCAGTGTCCACAGCGGTGCTCAGACCTCCAGCAGGGCATAGAATGCCAGGGCAACGCCGAATGTCAGCCAGGCTGCCGCTGCCCTAAAGGCACTGACACTGCTATCATTTTATTTACAGATAAGCCTCTCTCTGTGTGCATGTGTGTGTTTGCTTACAGTATCTGAGTGATTCTTCCCCAAAGGTTCTTTGCCCGGTGGTATTCAACAGATAAGCACCATATAGTTTATGTGTGTGTGCACATGTGCACAAGTTGTATTGAAATAAGGTTCCCAAAGTTAGAAGGACCACTGTCACTATTATTTATAGTAAAACTGGATTTCCAAACAAGGAGCAGTTCACCTGAATTTCCAAACTATGAATGTAGTGATATGTAACTATGCAGATAGTTTTAGTTTTATTTCCTCGTGTTTTGGCATATTTGTCTCTGGTATGTCACAGCATTGAAAACTTTAGCAGGAACATGTTTTTCCAGGCAAATGTTATGCTTAGTCACAATGAATATTTCACAGTGTAACCCTTAGCTGTAGTTACCATTACCATCTCCTTGTAGTTTTAAAACACTTCATATTGGAAAATAAATATTCAGAAAAAATAGTTTAATAAAAAAAATTAATACCTCAAAAGTTTAAGAAAGGCAGCATTTAGAAAGCTTTGTCTATTGTCTTGTCAACATTTTCTGAAGGGAGTAAGTTTTTTGTTTAAGGATGTTCTATTCATTACCAGCACCTGAATTGGAGTTTGTCTTCTGAGAGTGAAAAGTTCACAATGATATCTGTAGATTACCTTTTGACAAAACAAGAAGGAAGATTTCTCATTTCTGCAATACAGCATATCATTCACTATATTGTGCTGGAGGCACAAATCCCTGACAGATATTCCAAAACTTGGGGAAATAAAACCAAAATAGTCAGTCTGGCTAGATATGACTAGACAGAACTAGTAGTAGGAAACAAAATATGTCTTTTGCTTTTTTGGTGGAAAGACAGTTTAATTAAATGAGTTATTTTGTGAGTGAGGAAGCTGCTGTACTTGAAGTACCTTTGGGGTTTTAGTGGGCATATTTATTGAGAATATATGTATGACTGAAATGGGGTCTAATAAAATTCTCAAGTCTGTCCATTAACATAGAGCATAGTTAAAATAACTAGTGTTTGTGTGTGCATCCAGGCCAGTTGCAGCAGGATGGGGTGTGTGTGCTGCTGTGGCAGTGTGACTGTGTGGACTCACTAGGACAGATTTGGGCAGCTGGCAGCTGGCATCAGGTGGACTGCAACAACTGCAGCTGCTCTGATGGACAGCTCCTCTGCACTAATCACACCTGTCAGGCTGCCTGCGTTTGGAGCTCCTGGTCCAGTTGGGCAATGTGCAGCGTTTCCTGTGGGCAGGGCCAAAGGACCAGATACAGGTGAGGAAAGAAAACTCACAGGCCGTTCTTATTATATATAACACCTTTATGATTACTTTTGTTCATTGATTAGCAAACAAATATTCATCTCTCAGCAAAATGTATTGCTCACAAAGACAAATAACATCACAGTAAACCACAGACACGGTTTGTCTATCAGGTCTCTGATCCCTGAGAGTGAGGGAGCAGATTGCCAGTTCGAGGAGGTCCAGCATAAATCCTGCAACCCAGGTCCCTGCCCACCTCTCTGTCTCCATGACGACCAGGAACTCACTGTGGGTGACACCTGGCTGCAGGGCGAATGTAAACAATGGTGAGATGGAGGCACACTAACACAGAGGCAGGAATATGTTGCTGTAAAAGAGTTTTCACTGAAAGGAATTTCAGAATTTAAAGGACTTTATGCTTTATACTAGCACATGCACCCCAGAGGGAGACTACTGCCAAGACATTGACTGCAGAGGTGGGTCACTGCATTTAATTCAAAGACAAAGATTATGTTAAGTAGGCCTAAATGTGGTAAAATAGCATGAGCACTACTAAAAATCTGCTTAACTATGCACTCAGCTTTAAGTATAAGCTTACTTTTAATGAAAGAGAATGTAAAACATATATCTTTCATTTTAACTTGTGTCAGAGTTGCCTCACAGCTTCAGTGTTGCATGACCAAATCCTGTGTGTGCTGTTTGCAGTGGATGGTAATTGGACCCCATGGTCAGTGTGGTCTGATTGCTCAGTGACCTGTGGGCGGGGCACACAGGTTCGAACCCATGCCTGCATCAACCCCCCTCCACGTAACAACGGGTCTCAATGCGGCGGGCCAGACACAGAAACTCAGGAGTGTCACACTCCTCCTTGCCTCGGTTTGTTCAGAAACACCAAAATTATTTTTATCCATTCATTCATTCATTCACTCATTCATTCATGTATTCATGTATTCATTCATTCATTCACAGCCATCTAAAGTATCCATATTATCAAGACATAGATCATCATTTCCAATGACAATTTTTGATGTATGCTGAACTATGTGTATAATCTTGGAAGGAAAATGTCAACTACTGAAGAAGTAAATACAGTTCACATTTGCTCTGATCATATTGACTCTCTCCCATAGATGACCTTTGTCCCTGGTCGCCATGGTCACCATGTTCCCGAAGCTGTGGTGCAGGCTCTGTGTCACGGCGCAGGGTGTGTGTGTGTGAGGAAGGTGGAGATGCAGCTTGTCCTGCTGAGATCGAGGCTGAGAAAAACAGAGAGGAGACCCAGCTGTGTTACAAACAGCCCTGTCCAGGTAGAAACACTGACAAAAGAGTGTTACTGTTGCTTGTGTGCAGCTGGTCAGTCAAATAGCAGGTAAACTGAGGTACAATATCATTTTTACTTCTTCATCAGGTAGTACTTAAAATATGGTCAACATTATAAAGACATTATTGATTTTTGCCTGATTTAGCTCAGATGTGACCCTTGGCAAATTCTATCTCAGTAAATATAAAAACAAGGAATTATTACAAACAAAGAGATAACAATTCCCTATCATACAGTGGCATAGGATCAAAGACTTAACTGTAATAAGCATAACAGTAAAGTGGGGCAGATATGAGGTCTGGTTGTAACTGTATTTAAGAAGTCGTCTTTTGGGAGCATCTTTGTAGTGTGTGCAACTTTCCCTTTTCAGGCAATACAGTGAGCCATTCATTAAAAAGAACAATGTGTGTCACAGACAACATATTAACATTAGTGCCCAACCCTTCCTTGTATATGTTTGCTTGTTTGTCCTGATGACTTACTGAATGCTTGGTTTAAATTCTGGGTAAGATGCTGTAACTGTTCACAATCAAGGCTAGAGATCATATAGACTTTATATAGATGTTTAGAAAATTATGTTAAGTAGATTTAGTTTTGATTTATATTCAATAATTTGATAAATAAGATGCATTTCCCAGCCTTGTCTAAAGCTAAATTTGGCCATTGATTTATGCAGTGATTGATTGCAAATTAGGTGTATGGGGCTGTTTGATGTTGTTAGTGTCAGGTCATCATGGTCGCTAATTTAATTTTTTTGTCTCTGCTTTATTTGTACATTAGTAGTAATAGATTTATATTGATTGAAAAAAGAAAAACCCAGTGTCTGGTGAATAAATAGATCCATGATATACTGATTATCCTAGCAATAGTTTTTCCTTTAAAACCTGACAATAGACTAACCAGAGCCAACACTGAGTCACATGAGTACACGTCCAAGTGCTGCTATATAGATTATAAGTCAATGGAAAAATAAGAATCAAGTGTATAAACCTGTGTGCAGCATCAAATGAGTAACTTGTTTTCCTCTGCAGGCTGTCCCATGTCAGAGTGGAGTGTCTGGTCTCAGTGCTCCTGTGTGTCTCAGAGACAGCAGCGCTACCGTGTAGCTCTCTCCCCAGCCACTGGGGGACAACAGTGCACTCCTGTTGAAACACAGAGTAGGCCATGCAGCCTCAGTGAATGCCATGGTGAGAAACAAAACAACCATGCAAAAAGAAATATGAATGTGTTTGAATATATTTGAATATTATCATAAATGGAGACATTTTTATATATATTACTACAAAGTGTTTTATGCATTTACAGGATTAGAAAGATTTTTTTAATAGAAGGATCGTGCAGGTTTTTTCTTATGAGGTCCATTTGATGTCACCTGAGTCTGCATGTGTAATTATACAAAGATATAAAATTAAGCATCTTTATTGTCAAAATTATGTTGTGTTCTTGGTCTAGTACATGCATATGTGTATGTGTGTGGTGTGTGTATGTGTGTGTTTTGGAGGTTTTTGCATATTGATACTGTCCACTTAATGTTTCTTTTCTCATTGTTGCAGACTGTGAAGCTCCATTTGTGTACTCAGCGTGTGGTGCGCCCTGTGAGAAGCAGTGTGCGCTGCGGGGCCGTGAGGATCTGTGTTCAAGTGTGAGGGAGTGTACACCTGGTTGCTACTGCCCGCAGGTGAATATTTCATTAGCCTTTCTCTATTATACAGCTTAGAGAGGATTGTCTATGTTCAGCTCAACCATCCCACACTTTTACTCTCAATAAAGCGAGCCTGAAATGGATTTCTTGTTATGAGAAAACCTTAAACAGTGCCTTCAGTGTTCATGATCATGGTTTGTTAAAAAAAGGCATTGCACACTAATGTTCTACAGATAAAGGTACGTCCTTGTTTGGTGGTTAAATTAGTGTAATGCAAAAAATGCTACTATTTGTGGTGATCTATTATACAAAAAGTTCTAGTCCTACTGCTACCAGTTATTACAAACTCTCAGTTGAAATATAGTGCAAATAGCATGTTACAAATATTTTTGAAATATAATTTCACAATATTGCAATCTGCTTTTAAAATATAGCATTTTGCATTGTGTATTGGTATAAGACCAGAGCAAAAAATCTACTGTCATGAATTTGAAAAGTAAAGTATGCTGTGCTGCATATTGTTGTTTTATACAGCCCCTCCATATGAGTTGCAGTGACAACTTTATAATGACGTTTGGGAGCCTCCAGCTTCAATTTATTGCAATAACCTGAAAGTCCTTTCTGATAGACTGACGTTGTGCCCATGCAGCAGTAAGGAGAGGAGATAATAAAATATGAAACAGTAAGATCACCAGAGGACACGCCACATACTGTGCATCATATAGCATCAATATGCAGGATATTGTGGCCACTGGAACTGGGGTTGGAAAGTGCAACCAACAGAGTACAACTTATCTCACAAAGTGTATAGGAGAAACTATGGCGGCTGTTTAAAACCTGAAGAACTATCAAAAAGAACTCTTTGGAGCCATTGTTTGTTTTTGTCCATTTTTGGCTACTGTAGAAACATGGTGGTGCTACACGGGCGGACTCTGTGGTAGAGAACCTGTTCTGTATGTAGGTATATAATGATCTTTCTAAGATAATGGGATCGCTTTTAAGTGATTATACACTAATGATCCACGAGATTGCCATAAATCCTGCACACTGGTACTCTCGCATCTACAGATATTTTTGTGTATCAATTAGGGCTGTCGGAGTTAACGCATTAACTCAAACTCCTTTTAAAGGCACTAATTTTTTTAACGCGAGATTAACGCACGCACTGTCTGTGCCTTGCCAGCTTCTGTAGTTTCAGGAAGTGGTGCTAAAATTTTAATCGACTGACAGCCCTAGTATCAATAAATACTTAAACCTACAATAATTAAAGTTGTAGGCCACTGTGGGTTAAAAAGGACCATGTTTTTTACTTTATAACTTGTGTGTTTTTCCTCCCAGGGCCTGCTGCAGCAGAACAATACCTGTGTTCCCCCAGAGGAGTGTGGCTGTGTTAGCCTGCAACACCACGCTTCAGGAAAACCACCAACACCTGTCACTGTCCCACCAGGGGCCATGGTCACCATAGGCTGCAGTACCTGGTTAGACCCTGGTTATTACACGCCTGTGGAGCAGTAAAACAGGGCATAGCATTATCAGTATCACTCCTCTGTTCCACCTGAATGATTTCATTTCACTTACTAAGTTACATAAACTTAGTTAATGAATTAACTCTGAAGTTGCACTTCAGCAAGCTCTGCATAAAAAACAGGATAAATACAGTATATGAAGGACCTTACCATAGCTACTGTTGTATTTGTGCTTCAATGCTTCATCTTATCAATTTTGTGCTCTTTTCTCTTTTTATCCACTTTTGGTTTTCTCTGTTTGTTGGGGACCTATGACTCAGTTTGTTACCACCTCTTTGCTTGTTTTGCCTTCAGCCTTTGCCATGATGGAACTTTGCAATGTGACATGAGAGAGTGTGAAGGTGAGAAAGCAGAGTGATAAGAGTAATGTCAAGAGGTTTGGGTGTAATCTCTCAGCTCTTACTGTGCTTTTTCTCTTTGTTTTCAGTCATCCTCAGTGAGTGGTCAGAGTGGACTCCATGTTCTCCTTGTGTACATGCTGCCTCCCTGCAGCACAGCACCTCCCAAGCAGGGGCTACCAGTGGCAGTAAGATGGTCTCACTCCAGAGGCGTTTCAGGGCTTGTTTGGACCTGGATTCTGGTCTTCCTGTTTCCAGAGAGGAGGAGAGCCAATGTCCAGGACCACTGGCAGAAGAGAGGCCCTGCCCAGATGTTAATATCTGCAGAGGTAATGGTGGTTGTCCAAGAGGACAAAAAGAGGCTCACTCTGAACAGAGCGAGTCCTTTATCTCAGACTGCAGAATGCAGTCAGTTCCTCAGTCTGCCTGTCAAGCTCCAGTTGCTTCTTATACTCCTCAGTGAGGGAAAGTAATGAATGGGGCAGTTTTGCTCCACCTGAGTTCCCCTCAGCAGTCTGATACTTGCCTTCACCATAAGATTCTATGCAGACAATGCAGTGAACGAGTCAGAGCTAGACAAGCATGGCACTATGGAAAACAATGAATTTCAAAACAATGAATTGCAGATTGTATCAGAGAGTAACTGTGGGATGAGATGACTACAGCATGACTTTCTCTGGGGAAGAGAGACATATTTTAATACTAAAATATGGTTGTAATACAGTGCAAAGCATTTCTTTTATGTAGCACTTTTAAACATCCAACAATTTTGCTTTATGCAAGACATAAAGACAAGCTGAAAAAACTGAAAAATCAATGCTGTGCAGTGACAGTGTAGTGAAAGATAACAATACATTGCTCGGAAATTTAATTTAATAAAAGAACAATGAAGAAATGATTCAGAGTTTAAGCAGTGCTTAAAGACTGCATGCTGTCTTTCCATGTTTAATTTTAAACCAGCAACAGAGAGCAGACCTATCCCAGGGGGCCAGAGAGGTCCTGGCAGTTCCTAATATAGCCACAGATCAGATGTATTTTAGCCCTAAACTAATCAATAAAAGATCAATTATTTGACATTCAAGAGGCCAGTGCCAAGACCTTACATCTAGACTGATGTATTCTACCATCAAGTCTTAATTAGGGCTTCAGCAGCAATGTTTTGAATGAGATGCAGGTGCCTGATTGACTTTTTAGAGGGACGTGTAAAGGCAGGATCACCAAAGATGAGCCTATCAAACTTAAAGTATGAACAGATTTGTCCAGATCCTGTTGAAATAAAATTCTTTTAATCCTTGATATATATTTGAGGATATAGTTGGTTAACAAAGTAATTTTCTTCTGAGAATCCAGAAAGAAAAATTCTGTAGACTATGATCTTAATGGATCGAGCATGCAAAACACGTATGTCTGTACATCTTTTTCCTGGCTTGTTTCCAAAAGGCAAGAAAAGACAGTGTAATATTCTTACAAAATAGCAAGATTGGCAAGATGTTTCTTCCATAATCTGAGCTAGTGGTGGTTGTTGTTAACTTTGCAAAGAAGATTAACACATAATAGTCTCTAACCTGCAAGCAAGATTAAGTCACATTCAGTGTTCCAATTTTCTAGTACAATTTGATCACAATCACTGTACTTTTTTATTTAATTTATTTTTCTGTGAACATTTATTGTGTCAGTTCCCTGCTGCCACTTTAGATTAATACTGACCAAGTAGATAATTTAGGAGCTTGCATCAGTAACTACTTTGATAAATGGTATTGTGCATCCCCACAGCCCTACTCTCATTATTCCTGAGAGGAGTGTGATTGGAAGAGAGATCTGAAGAAAGGGAAAGTTTGAGGTCCACGTGTCTGTGGGGATACATCAGGTTGATTGGATTTGGTGTCATGTGTGTACAGTAATTATTCATCCTGAACTCGACTCTGTCATCTTTTATTCTTTTCTGGCTCTTCCCCCTTAGACTGGAATGTGAATGGCTGTAAATTACGAGCATGTCCAATGGACCTTAGGTTTAAAGTCTTGTACTTTATCATTATATGAGTAGTTTAAAAATAAAACAACATCTCAATGGCTAATGTTTGATCAAACAAAAGTCCACAAACAATAAACATGCTTTTGTGACTAATAATGATGATGACTGTAACAGCAATTGCAGCTTATTACAGCAGGCATCATCATAATTACAACCCTCATGATTATGATGAGATCATCGCTGATGGTTGTTATGATAACCACCCCCACCCTTCCAGATTTGTGTCAGTGGAGTGTGTGGAGCGCCTGGACAGCCTGTGCAGAGCCATGCAGCGGTGGAGTCAGGCAGAGGTACAGACAACCCTTGGCCTTTCCTCAAGGACCCCACTGTAAGAGCCAGCAGACACAGAGCCAGAGCTGTAACACAGGACTCTGCCCAGGTACGAAACCTCCTATGGTCAAATCTCACCAGACTTTGTTATCTAATTTAGAAACATAAAGGAGGTATACAGAAAGGCAAGTACAAAAAAATCAATCATCTATCTCTTGGTCAAAAAAAAAAAATGTTGTGGGTTCTCCATTATTGCAAGACTTTGGAAACATGCCAATCAAGTTTTTTTACAGCCCAACTCCAGGAAAAGAAATGATGCAAAAATGATTATTAAAGGTTAGGGCCAAGTCACTCTCTGCAGCATATGCAGCCAAATTTGCTCATTGTTTCTTTATGAATGGGGGTTGGAGTTTGGCTCTCGTCACTTATATTTTGTCTCGTCTCCTCTTTCCTCTGTCCTCCTGATAACTCAATTTCTAAAATGTGTCTGGAAGAGTGAGGAGAGAGGGGACTTGCTTGAGGAGCTCAAACAAGGATACAAAGGTGTATCCTTTGTCAAAGTCTTCATGATACTAGCGCAATATGAAAGAAACATGACAAAGGCGAGAGCAATTCGTCCTCTTGTATTTGTAACTTGTATTAGACATTTAAGATGTTCAACTGTGCAATCAGCCATATTTTCCTTCACAAGAGAGAATAGAACGAGTTTGTTTGTGTGCATTCATCTATTTCACTTTGTTTACCTTAAAGTTAATATACAAGTTGTCATGAACACTGTTAAATTCATTTGACAGAGATCATAAAATAAAGAGGTAGGCAATAGTAAAAAATGGTGAAAGATGTCAAGTTCATGTTCAATAATGGACAGCTGTGCTGAACAACATGTTTAAGTCATAGCATTTAAAAAAAGGGTCAAAGCAAGGATGTCTCTTTTTATTTAGCCTGTTGCCTCGACTCCTCCCCCCTTGTAGCTCTTCCTTGCCTCCTCCATGAGCATGTCAAGTGGAATGAGTTAAGATAGGAGGAGAGGAGACGAGGAAAGGAACTGATGATTGGCAAAATGAGAAATAAGAAGAGGGCATTGATTTTTTTCTTGTTTCCCAGGTGAGCGATGTGAGGACAGGGGGCGGACCTACAAAGAGAGCTGTGCCAATCAATGCCCTCGCAGCTGCGCTGACCTATGGGAGCATGTGCAGTGTCTCCAAGGAGCTTGTCACCCAGGTAATATCTGACTTCTAACTAACAGTAGCTAAAAATACTTTTTGATTACTAGATCAACCAATAAAATCCCTCCCCCTGTATATTTATATTTTACTTTCATATTTCTTCTTTTTCCTGTGATTTCTCAGGATGTCGGTGTCCAGAGGGACAGTTACTGCAAGACGGACACTGTGTGTCCGTGACACAGTGTCGCTGTGGGATCCCATCAGGAAATGGGACACTAGAGTTCATCCCAAAAGAGAAGCTTTCTGTGGACTGTAACACATGGTAAGGATGGTTTAGTGATAATTATATGACTAGATGTGAAAAGTCAAAATGATAAAATATGTGCTTCTTGAAAGTTTGCCCTTGGTCTAATATATTAGCAGAGAATGTCCCACATTATAAGTTGAGTTGTTTAGATAGCTAGCTTTTCCGCTTAGCAAAAGACCAAGCCCTTATCTCACTTCTCCAAACATCCCTCTGTCTGTAGTTTGTGTGAAAACGGCACTCTAGTGTGCACCAAACTTCCGTGCCCGGTGTATGAGCCCTGGAGCCCGTGGAGTTCCTGCTCAGTCACATGTGGACATGGCCAAAGGACAAGGACACGCCTCTGCCAGGACGCAGAGGGCGGTCCTTCATGTGCTGACACCAGGCAAACAGAGAGCTGTAATCTGGCTTCATGTCCAGGTTCGATATGAACAAGTACCAAAGTGCACAACTGAGATGCAGTAAAAACTTTGACTTCATACTAATGCAACCTTACTTAAAAGATTCGTACTTAAAAGATTCATTTAACTGTCTCATCCATTTCTGAAATGATTCCATTTCTGTGCAGCTGGATGTTTGTTAAGCGAGTGGACATCCTGGAGTGAGTGCAGCGCCACATGTGGTGGCGGATTGTCAATGCGGAACAAGACAGTCCTTAGAGAGCCACAACCTGGTGGTGCAGCATGTGTTGGACCACTTGAACAGCACACTGTCTGTAACACCAACAGCTGCCTGCCTGGTAACACAAACACACACAATAAGCACATTTAAATATTATAGTTATAACAAGAAATATATTTCAGGATACTGAAAGTGTGTCCTGAAATATAGGATACACAACTCATAGGAACTAAAACTGGTATGCTCAGTTAGTAGTCAAGACACACACTATAAAGTATGCACAGGAAAAAAAACACACATCTTTCTGTGTATTGACAAATATATGAGACATATTGTAATTAACTGAGTGTCTGTTTTTTTCTGTGTGATGCAGAGTGTCCCAGCGGGCAGGTGTTTAATGACTGTTCAGGTTCATGTCCATATACTTGTGAGGATTTATGGCCACACACTCAGTGTTTACCTGGACCCTGCACTCCTGGGTGCACTTGCCCTCCTGGACAGGTCTAAACACCTTGATTTGTATTTGTGTGTGTGTGTGTGTGTGTGTGTGTGTGTGTGTGTGTGTGTGTGTGTGTGTGTGTGTGTATGTGTGTGTTGTTCAGATAGCTGTGACCAAATTTTATCCCTTAGAAAATCTGACTCTTCTCAGTCTCATTCTGTCCCTCCTAGGTGCTGCATGAAGGCCTCTGTATGTCCCACACTGACTGTCCCTGTTCACCACTGTCCCTGCCTGCTGGTTACCAAAGTTGGAATGTCAGCGCTGAGGAGATCACAGAAGCTCTGCTGCCACCTGGAACAACCATTCAGCACCTCTGCAACACATGGTAACACATGACAGGGTTATATGCTGTGATCAGTCAAAATGTCCTCAGACTATCTGGATATGAATCTGGCTCAATAAAATGGCTTTGAGTGTCTCAGCTCAGATGCTGAATCTTGTACATGAACGAGCTTTCATAGGGGGAGGTAAATGCCAAACTGATCCTTTTTCTAGGTCCAGAATGAAAGTCTAGCCTCACTGACATATCCAGGCAGCAAACAAGAACAAACAATATAGTTGTTTTCCTTATTTCCATCATTTACACTTTGCTACAGCTTTTTTTAATTGGTTAAGATCAGGCAGCACATATTGGTGCAGAGTAAGGACCACTTGCATGTAAATTTAACATGGTCACACAATATTTTCTAATTTAATTGGATTTAGGAAGCATAAAACAGCTGGCTATTACAAGGTGGATTGGGTGATACTGATGGACACTGCTTGGGTATCTCAAGTTTAAGCGTAGTATAAGTTTCTTGGAAGCACCCTTTTAAAATGTTGTACGCAGACATGACAAAATGTAGCCTTTTTCTCGGAGCACACTATCTCTCAGAGCACCCTTCTTATCCTTTATTCATTCAAGAGAGGAGAGCACAAACAGCAGGAGATATGATAAGCATGTTTGACCATGCGTTCTATGGGATTTGGTAAAAGTCATGCAATTTGCAAGCGTCAGTTTTATCTCAAAAATTCTTTATCAACCCCAGTCACCCAGTGATTTTTAAATGATAGTTATTTTATTTTTATCATCCATAAAAACAGACAGTACTTGCTATAACTTATTTATAATTTCTTAGGTATGTGTTGTAATACAAAGTCTGGTTTACAGCAAGAGAATTGCCTCCTGTATCAATCTAAGATTTTCATTTCACACTTTGACCATGTAAAATCACTTTGGTTTGTGCCTTTTACAATCGCTACATTCTTTATTCTGTCATTCTCCAGAATTTAATTGTAAATCTTGTTTGGTTCATTTGATGAACAAAACATGAATGTTGGTTAATACTTTTATGAATATATCCATTCTTTCATTCTTTAGTCAGTGGAAACATTAAAGCATTAACTCAGCCTGTAGCCATTTCATCTTTTTAAAAATGTTATCATAATCTCTGTTGAGGTTCTAGTGTCATTTGTTTTTAAGAATGAGTCCTAAATCTTCTCAAGGCCTTCTGAAGAAACCTCTATGACCATTAAAACCACTGAGATGAGAGTTTTATGATCTTCTACAGCAGTGGTTAAAGTGAGGTTAAGTTTATGTAGCTAAAACTACTTAGTTGAGGTGAGGGTGAGACTGTGGTCAAGATTAAAACAATTGAAATATGTTTCGAGGAGATGGGATGGTAGAAATAGATGTTAGAAACCCTTTCTTCAAATGCATTTTTTATTAGTTTTTCAAAGTGTTGTGGAGCATTGGTAGAGTTGAATTTCATTGTATCACAGATACAGTTCACAATAATCCAGTTTGCTACCATGATATCTGCGTAATAGATAGTCTAGCATGCAGCAGACATGCCGTAAGTAATTTTATCTCCCTCAGAGAGGTTTTGATACTCATTTAATGTTGTCTAATGTTCTCAGCTGTGTGACATGATGATTGCATGTCTCTGAGCTCAATAATATCAACCTTACTGTCTTCCCCCTCTTATTACTTCCCTCACCTGACTCTTCTCCTAACTCTCTCCAGTGTCTGCCAGGGAGGAGTGTTCAACTGCACCTCTGAGCTCTGTGATGGTGAGTGATCCTTCATCACAGCTGCTCCTACTGAATGCATTTCTCACATCTTAGAGGGCCTCTCTGTTTTAGCACTGACAGCACCAGCAACAATAATCTTAGGTTGAACTGTCAAAACTATGATAAATATGTCAACCTATCTATAGTTACTAACAGCTGCTGCAACAGTTGTCTCAAATAATTGAGTGACAGGCACATCTATCACAGTCTACAAAAGCCATTATTGGGGTTTTGTTTTGTAAACATGTAATATCATCTCGAACTAGTGGGGGGAGAAGGTGCTGGAAGATAATGGGGAGTTGAAAGTGAGAAAGTGCAACCATTTGTAACCCCTACGAGACTTAGATGTGCGAAAAGCTCTGTGATTTGACCCAGGTTTTTAGCTGTCATCATCTGCTCAGCAGTGCCTTTCATCCTGCGCTGAACTATGTTGATAAGAGTGTTTAGAAGTAACTTCCAACAGTCAGTACTTACAAGCCCAAAGGTCTTAAATAAAAGAATAAGTGAAAATAGCTCAGTTACAAACTCTGTAACTAATTAATTACAATTCAAGTCTCAAAATAAAACAAATAAATAATGAAAAGAGAGTAATAACAAATTCTCTTTATAAATCACCTGAGACACTTTTCTCTGAGTCTTAGCCAAAGTTAACACAGGAAGTAGCCCCTAGCAGTCTTACCTGCTGTTAAAAAAAGTGTAGCTGTTATGGAGCAAATAATTTTCCTTTAACTTATCGTGTCATTACACCAAAAAGTAAGTAGCAATGAAATGAACCAGAGTGATTGGAAATGTATGAGTTGCTTGAGGAAATATCTGACAAATAAAAAGGTTTTTGTTTGTTCTCGACTCATCGTTACACCAATTGACCTGTTCTTTCCAGAGTCTTTTTTGCTCAAATCTTCATAAGGGAGTTGATGAGTAAAATATTTTAATGACCAAATTAAAGAATAAGATGAGAAAAAGAACTTGGTCCACAAATGCTGTAATTTCACTTTAAGTCAATGACTGTCTCTTTCAGAGAAAAAAAAATTTATAAAGATTTTTTTTTCTGTCAGTTCTGTTTCTTGCCTTTTCCTTTTCACTCTCCCTAATTTTTATCCATCTTCCCTTTTACTTTTTCTCCTTCCTACAAATTATGTGTTTTCTCTGACAGAGATGTCTGAAATGAAATTTAAAAATACAACAAGTAATTATTGGTGACAATTTACATATTAAGAAAATAAACAACCTTTTTTTTCAAGTTTTTGTATCTCAATCTTGGTCTTTTGTTCAGTCTCTTTTTTCAGTATTACGGCCCTGAAAAATTACAAACCATGTGTGGAACACAGCAAAATGCAGAATGCGACACATACAATCAAAAGTAGCACAAAGACATACCTGTTTATTGCTTGGCCTTCTCAACTATTTTGCTTTTCCTGCATGTGACACCAATGATATGTTTCAAAGTTAATAAAATTATTGCGTTCTGTTTTTAATGGGCATCTCACACATTTTTTCAACTTTTTTTAATTTCTGTAAAGTGTTTTCTACTTTTACATTGTCCTTGGAGAGGGTTCTCTTCAGAACACTGCTCGGAGTACAAATGTTTTGTATATGCTGCCTCACCACTGCAGGTAAACAGAGGTGAGATTAATACTGACCTAAATGTATTTATAGTTTTCTCCCATCCTCTCCTCCTGCAGTGGACTGTGAGTGGTCCAGTTGGTCCAAGTGGAGTCCCTGCTCAGCAAGCTGTGGTTCAGGGCAGCAGAGCTCCACCAGAACCATCCTGCAGCTCAGTCAGTATGGAGGGGCCCCATGCGAGGGCCCTGACCACCGCACTAAGACATGTGTGGCCCCTGACTGTGGTGAGTGAGAAGAGGAAAAAAAATTTGCATAATAAACAGTACAAACAGCATTTTATGGCAATGTGAAACCTCAAGCTTTGTGTAAGTTACTCTTGTTATGTCTATCAAGCATTCAGTTCTCAAATGGCGTGTGCAGTTTTCAAAAACAGCTGCGTAAATTTCCACTTCTTGTTACTTATTTTTGCAGTGGACATTGATTCCAGACAGGTAGGCAAACATAGTTTTTAACGATGAAGTATTGATGTTGTTCACTGGAACGATGATTGTTTCTGACCTAAGTATAGCCAGCTATCTAGTCACACTTTTGTTAACTTTGTAAATTTGTTATAAAAGCAATACCTGTCTGATTTATTTGATTAGTGTTATCAGCTACCTTGTTTGAAAATGAGAATCTAGTAAAGGGTCCTAAATATTCACGTTTCAAATACATGGAATACAGTATAACGCTTTAAGTCTGAAACTGCATATCCACGGAAAAAAGTTGGCATCTATAAACACAGGAGTCATTAAAATAAAGAGACTTTGTTGTTTTTGCATTGCAGTACAGACGCAATTAGTCTTAGATTTATAAATATGAGGACAAGTTTGAGTTCGGACTGATTTTTCATTCTAACATAAACCAGTTTGACTGTTTAGCTTACAAACTTGTTCATATATTCAGATAGTTTGTTTTCACTATAATATTACAAGAGGAAAGTCTTCAAATTAGGACTAATGTGTTCGGCAAAAGCAACATATATTAGGAAATGCTGGCTGTGGTTGCTGGAATGTAAACATCCTAAAATCCAATACAGAGCAGAACAGAGCTGCAAATGTAAGCCTGAACTCTGGCAGCATCCAGGACTTTGACATAGTGGGGAAAAGCTCCTCACTAGAGGTGAGGGCTGTTTAGTCCCCTGCACTGGAGATTGCTGTGGCTGGAGGCATTATGTTTACAGATTGTCTGTCATTCCATTCCATTCTCTAGGAACATGACAGCTGAGAATTGCCTCGAGGGGATTTTTCAAACTTGGATTGTAATACCACTTGGGCTCATGGATGAACTGATTTCATTTTGGTGTTTAAGAGTCAAATGTCAAGGTCACTGTGACCTTATATCTGTCTCATTTGCATAAATGTGGTATCTTGAAAACGGCTAAAAAGAATTATTAATCAGGCTCACACCTCAACCTGGACTCATGGATAAACCAATTAGAATTGGCTGTCTACAGTCAAGATCAGTGTGTGAAAATAAAACATGTTTTTTGGCCATAACTCAAGAATTCATACTCATTTAATAATAAACTGTCACACAATTTATAATTTATAATATTTTATATCCAAAAGCCCAAAGGTCAACTCTGATATTACAGTGTCCCACAAAAAAACTTGATGACCGTTGTTCAATACCATTGGCCCTATTGTACACCTGGCGCAAAAGTGGCGCAGGTGTCTTTGCTATTGTATACCCTGTGCAAATGCCATTTTTGCCACAAGTGTACGATAGCAAACCCACTTGCGCCGGGTCTGTGTGCCGAGGGGCAGGAGGTCTGAGAATGAAGGCAGAATGGAGGCGTGTCCTGGTGCGTTTCCTATCGTACAACCAGCGCATTGAGGTCAACCAGTCTTTAAAGGGAATGAGAGCAGATTCTCCAATTGGTTCATGCATTTTTGACCAGAGAAACACCCATGAAACACCTATGAATTGATGAGATGATTCTACACAGCTGATTGGACTAGGAAAGTCCGTCCGTCCGTCCGTCCGTCCCCCCCCCTTACTGGCAAACGGCGGAAAGTGTACGATAAGGCCCCATAACTCAGGAAAATTTGCTTGAACACTGAACTGGTGATAGTTATCTGGGTTAACATTTAGAAACTGTGATGATGGTTTTGATCCTTTTTGCTGTAGTGTTGAAGATGTACATGAAACACATACATCCCAAAATTTAAAACGTCCTTGTAACTACACCCATGTTTAAAGCACTGTAGTCCCACACAAAGCACACTGGTTCTGCTGATATTGAGCCTCAGGTGTTTGTTGTGTGCTGAAGTTTTCTATCAGTCCTCTGTACTCCACTGTACAAATAGTCTCTAAATGAAGACAGCAAGTTTCTCATTGGTTATCTATTCACTGGAATCATACATGCCAACAGAGTGATTATTTCCATTTGGTGGTAGTGTGTGTCAAATGTGCATCCAAGGTTCCACAGCAGAACATTGTATTATAACAGGATGATCTATGTCCTTGACTTCATCTGTCACTGTTTTCAATATTGCATCTGATCAGTGAATACAATATAAATCTGGGTGGATAAGGATGTAAACTGCAATTATTCCTTGAATACACTCTCACAACGCCCCCACTCACTAAGGGTTAGGGTTAAGAATGTAGCGAATTCCAAAACTTGAGAAGCCTACTGTGTCCAGTTATGCTGGCTGAGCTGTGATTGGACAGTTTATTTAGAATAACATGTTGGGTACTAAATACAATCTAGAAGAGAAAAATAACATTGAAAAAAATAAGCGTCGCTCTCCAAACCTCCTTTGTTTCCTCATACCCCCTCATCCGGACCAAATCATGATTAGACTCTGTCCACTTTTTCATTTTTACCTCTCCATCACACCATACTCCCTCTATTTTTTCCTCTCTTCCATGACACCTGTTTATTTTTAATTTCACTCCTTTCTCCCTCCTCCTCTCCTCCTCTGCAGCATGCCCTATTGGAGAGCAATGGAGGAGGAGTGTGTCTGAAGAGATCCCGCTGTGCGAGAGGAGCTGCCAGGACATTTACTCCTCTCCCACCAACTGCAGCGGCTCTGCAGAAGGCTGCGTGTGTCAGGAGGGGCTTTACCGAAACATGGAGGGCGTGTGTGTCATCCCTGCCCTCTGCCCCTGCAGTGACCAGGGCATCCTGCGGGAGGTACACTCCCTTGCTCTCTCTCTCTCATACTAATACGCAAACACACACACACACACAAACACACAAACACACACACACTGGCTCACAACCAAAGTAAACAGACATCTGCTGCCCAGTTAACTTGGCAGCTTGCACCCATTGTGCCTGCCTCATTGTGGCATTTGTCCTGAACCTTACCATTAACGTGTTGTTTACGTTCCATCCCATTCACTCCCATTGTGTTATTTACTCATAAAGAAGGGCCTATTAGAAGATGAGTGACATGCCCCGTGGGCCACATTACACAACAATGCCTCTCCAGCCCTCAGCCTCATCAATTATGCAGGAAGTATTGTAGAAAGTCAGCACTCGGACCGCAACTTGGCAAGCCTGCAAGGAATTATTTATGATGGAGGGGATATTAGGATTATAAGAATTAATCATACTCTGACAAGTGGTCAGACCCCTCCCCCCTTTCCTACCTCAGGTTTTCTTTTGGAAGCCATGAAAGGCAAGTGAAAAAAGAAAATTAATGATCATCTTAAATGACTAAATAACAGGTGAAAAAATATTTTGCCAAGACAATATTTCAAAGTTTGGCAATTCCCTAAAAGACCCCAGGTTGAAAAAAAGTTTTATCAGATGATGTAGTGTAGTGTTTGTTTGTTTGTTGCCGTTTTTTCTGAGACGAGAGTTTTTCGTTGGTTTGTTCATCGGGCTAATTGTTTTGCGTATTTTTGTTTTCATAACACATATTTTGGCCACAAAAGGGCACAAAGGGCACCCATACATGGAAGAAGTTTTGCTCTCGAATGAGAATGGAAGAAGAATGTAATTCACATCTTGCTTAGAATTTTTTGAGTCTGACTTGTTATATCTCTGAAATTCAGTTTATTATTATAACCAGTTATTCTCTGGTTGAGTTGTTTTCAGATGCAGTTTGATTAGATTTATGCACCAAAAATTCAAAGCTGAGTTATGGAGGGACAGTGTTTTGGTTCAAATAGGCCCATTAACAATGTCAAAAGAGATTACAGCCAGGAAGGGTTTTGTTTGTTTGTTGGTTGGTTTGTTTGTTTTTTGCACATGTCTCAGTCATTAACATAAGTGATGCGTCCATTTCATTCTCTTGTATTTGTCTCTCTTTATCATCTCAACTCATACCTCGGCTTAATCTCTTACTAGTGTCTTTTCTGCTTTCCTTCCAGATCAGAGTTCATTCTTTCACCCTTTTCCATCCCTTTTGGTTTATCTTCTCTCTGTCAGTCTTTATCTTTCTTATTGCTACCTTTTTCTCTATACCTCTCTGTCATTCCTACTCATAATCTTTCTATTTCTTCATGTCTTCTCTGTTTTCTTCTCTCTGAGTCTGTCCGCTGGTTATGACAAATGTCCATATAAAGGCCCTCTGTGGTTTTCTAATCAACTACCTCATGAATAGTATGCCAAATGGCTCAGTGTGAGCCACAAAGGCACTCCCTAGTGAGTGCCTTTGTAAGGTTAAAAATTTAGCACTATTAATGATTCCCATAGCTAACACACACACACACACACACACACACACGAGTAGCCTGTATAATGTAGTCTGTGTTATGTGATGTTATAATTACAGCATCATAACGGCCCTTCATATCTTAAATTATGCACAAGGGTACAGCTGGAGCCTTAGTTGATTCACTGAGGAAACAGATCCTGAGCTAAGACCAGTTACACTTTATCAAACCTGCTCCGACTCAGAAAGTAATCTTAGTGTGCATGATTGAAAAAATAACAAGGTATTTGGGATCAACATGTTCCTTTGGTTTTTTAAAGTCTAGTGATTTAATATAAATATTGTGTGTTTTTTGTGTGTACGAGTCAGGCAGGATCAGAGTGGGAGGAGGGCTGCCTGTCATGTCAGTGTGTGAATGGGAAAAAACTGTGCCAGTTAAGGTGTTTGCCACTCCACTGTGATGAGGTAAGACACTCACACCGACTTTCTCTCCTGAACTGATCTTTGTCTTTAAGTGACTGTGTAGGTTTTCTTTAGAAATTGATCATTTTAAAGCCCAATTTCTCTGTATGTATTTAAACACTTTTTTTCCAAGATCCCCTATGTACAGGCACCCAAAATTAGTAATATAACTAAAATTACACAATGTATCATTGTTAAGATTTTGGCAGTTAAACAGTGGGCCCACATAAAGAACAACAAGACATACGGATAGAAACAAAAGGGAATTTTTTTTCATAAAGCTGACACCAAACAAAACTGAGGCAGGTGAGGGGTGCACTATGGAGCAAAATCGATAGCTTGGTAGGGTATGTTGATGTTATGAACTTGATGAGCCATAACATTAATAGCAATGCCACTGAACCAATTTCTGCATTACAGTGGCGCGTACTATATGTATTGACTCTGTTTTTTTTTTTTTGTTTATTGTGGGAACCCCTATCAGTGATGCAAAAATTATGAGCGAGATTATTTGTTTTAATTTCAAGATTGTCCTGCTCTTACTAAACTATTAGATGTTTTTTAGGAGTCTTTGGTCATTTTGAAATTATACTGCATTATTAATCAGTATAACATTAACTTACTTATATGAAATGTGATTCCTTCAAACTATATCATCACCACCTTGGTTTATGTTTTTTATGCTTTTTTTACACTTTGAATATGTTACAGCTGTAAATCATATTCGTCACAGATAACTTTCCGTTAATCGGAATCATTCCATTTTGATGTGCTCTAAAGCTAAAATAATTTTCTCATAGCCTTCATTGTGGAACATGGGATATGAGACGAAAATGCAGTTCTTGAATACAATGTTTATATCAGCTGCAACAAGTTTAAATTTTGAGAGCATATTATTTGCATAAAACATTGCTTTTGGCTGTAATAATTTTTTGCATGCTCTTCATGGTGGAGGTAAGTGGCATTTGGGCAATAATAGAGTCACATGATGTACCGAGCACCCCCTTTGATGGAAAATACACACAGAACACAATAAAGAGAGCCTGGGTTAACAAAGCAAGTTGATAACCACTGTAGTATTATCTGTTATCTCTGACTCAGACTGTGAATTTTGTCTGTGAGCTAGAGAGCGGAGGAGCCAGAGACCTTAGGTGGACAGCCTGGGGGCTGACCAGGAGTACAGTCAGAGACCTATGGCAGACAGCCTAAGGAAAGGGCAGAGGCCAAACAGGAAACCTTAGGTTGATTGCATGAGGTCAAGACATATGGGAAGAGAAGGTCTTGAGGGAGATTTAGAAGCAGCTCAAGGGCTGTAGGATGATAGCAAAGGCAGAGCTCCTCTGGAGGTTAGTCAGATGGTCAGCTACAAAATAGAACACCAACACTTTGCATTTGTGTGGGATGCAGAGGTTTAATGCTGTTCTTGAATTAAAAAAAAACATTTACAAATCAAAGCCTAGACAAGTCTACTATGAAGCCATAGTTCAGGGATTGAGTGACCCAATACAGTTTGCTTGGCTGTTTTTGTGTTAATAATCTTGGCTTAATGCTGAGTTGTATCTTTAGTCTCTTTTGCACGGGCAGAGGAAATCATTTCCTAGTGGAGAATTTTATGAACAACAAAGACCTGCTTGGAATCTTGGACTTTTGATTTGTCCATTAATCATGCATTTTTAAACTCCAGTTGCTTTTGTAGCGAATGAGGTTAGTCCATCCCAACTTTTTTTGTTTTCTTCCCCTTAAAATCCAGTTTGTTTGTATAAAAAGGACCTGCTTGCTTTCATTGGTTTTCATTAGTGTATAATCACCTGAAGATAAGAATTGCTGTGTTTTTGTTACCTTGTAAAAGTCCTTTATATGTACAAAGGGGGCGGGTCTTCTAAAACTGATGCCATGTTAAACTGTTTCTACAGTATCCCACATACTGTAGAAACAATACTGGCTATAGAAACAACCTTTTGTATGTTTGTAAGTTTGATGTTTACCCTAGGCTCTGCTTTGAATCAGAGGATGGGTAGAGGATTATTCTATTGGTTGCCACTAAATCCTACACATAAGACATTTAATATGAAGCACCTACTGCCTCCAAGTCTTCATCACGGAATGATGTCTCATGGAGCAGTTTATCAAAGTGTGATTATATCCTGTCAGAATGTTTTAGTAAAATAAAGGTACAAAGACTAGAAACTTCTTGTGTATTAAATACAAATAAAAGGCAAAGGTCAAAAATAAGATTTATTATTTCTTAACCATGGTTATTTTCAGAGTAGCTCTCAAATTTATCTTGTGACCCCTTGTACTCAGGGTTGGAAACCAGGGAATTCACATACAGAGACAAGATCAGTCTCCCAGACAGATATATCAGTCCATTTAACATCTGCTAGCACAAGATGGTACACTTCACTCAGCATCTCTATTGGTCTCAGATATCTCAATAAGCCTGAGAGAGAGAGAAAAATGCCGTGCTCTCTTAAGAATATGTGGGATGGTCTCTGCAAGTCACTGGCTGAAGTAGATCAATACTTAACTGTCCTTCCTCCCACAAACCTGCACTTCTGGCATTTACCATGTCCTTCTAGACCTGGTTACTTCATTAAGAATATTTATATATATATATATATATATATATATATATACATATTTTTATTCCAATTCAACAGGTCCACTCTACCTTGCTTAGCTGAGGTTTACTCTGCAAAATGAGTGGCATCATGTATAGTACGCCAAGCTCAATATTAATTACAAATAAAATATGAGTCATTTATGAGAACATATTAAGCATAGTGTGATCTATAGATTTTAAATACTCATTAGTTACATTTTTTGAACAATTTATTTGCATATAGTTGGGCTAATTGTACTGTCATGCATGGAGGATTATTGGTACCAGTGCATGTATGTTATTAATGCTGACAGCCCATTCACAGAAAAACAAAAAACAAACATTAAAAAAAACCTCTGCCTTCATCACATAGACAATGCCCAGTCATCTGCCTATGAGTGGTCAACAGTACCCTGAGCAGAGTGTCAATTATGAATGAGTTCAGTATAACTAGAGGCAGTTGGGGAAAAAATGAACTCTTTATAAAATATGAAACGTTTTTGTAGTCCTTGGGACAGGTGGAACTTTTAGTGCCACATAAATGCAGATTCTATTCTATCTCGCCCCAGATAGAGATAGAGAGGAAGGGTGGATAAATAAAAATAAATATTGCCTGTTGCATTGCCCTTGGCCTGCCCTCAGGCTGTTTGTTTGTTTTAACTGAAAGGGTTTATCCACCTATTGTTCCTTTGCAATGCTTCTTGTCTCTTTGTTGCTTTGTGGCGACTCTGACATTAATAAATGTTCAATTCATCTAAATTTTACTATTTTAAATTTCTTCTCATCTCAAAACCGAGGTAAATATAGTAAATCTGTCTGCATAGCTAGAAAAGTTCTGCTAATAAAAGTTAGTATGAAAATGTCTTTGTGAGTAAATTGGATGAACTGACCTTTTAAGTAAAAGATTTCAAACTAATGAACAGTTAGTTTATTTAAGAAAATCTTGTCATGATGATTAAAGTAAAATAAAAGTTGCAGTAGAAAAGTCTGTCTCATCCTTGACACAGTAAGCAGTATTTATGTCTTTAGCTCACCAGGGCTGTATAGAGGCCAGGGTAAAAATACTCTCTGCTGACATCCAGAACATTAAAGGAGATGCTGATTACACAATGGGCTCCACAGAGTGGACAGGCCACTGTTTACCTGTGGTGTATCCAGGTCTTCACGCCAGTGCCCTGTGTCTCTGGAGGAGCTTGGGGTTGTGTTGCTATTTTTGCTTGCATCCTCAAATACCTCGCCCCTCCTGGCAGCACTAAGTTATGCCTCAGTGAAAGTACTCCTTATCCTGACCAATATGAGAAGGTCACTTATGCATTTTGTCCCCTCTCCTGACAGGCTCAGAATTGGTTACTGTCAGTGTGCTCTGTTATTTAAGACTCAGCTTACAGTTAAACCATTTCTTCAAATTGAAATTTTCAAACATTCCTCTTGGGTGTGCTTTTCCAAGGTTAGGAACTGAAGGTTCAGTCATTATATCTGGTAACAGCTATCAGGATGCTCTCCTCTCAAACACTGACTCCCCCTTTTATTTTTTTCTGTACCAGACCGACAAATAGAACTTTGATCCTTCCAGCCTGTAGGCAACACAAATTAAAGTACTATTTCCTAAATACCAAGTACCTTTCTCATTGAAATAACCAGAATCCACATTTCTCATTATTTCTACCCCTGCCACAGACACATACATTCACAAAGATGCACACTCACATACAAACTTTAAACTGAAAGGACTTAAAATGGCCCTTTTTGTGACCTCCCACCTCTTGAGTGAGTGTGCTCCCTTCCTTCCTCAGGGCAGACTGGTGGCAGTACAGAGTGGGAGGACAAGTCCTCAGGGTGAACAGTTAGGATAAGTGTGTGTATATGTGTGGGGGGCTGTGTGGGTGCATGTTAGAGAATCAGGCTGGTTGGGTGAAGATTCAGGAGTAAGCTGAGGATAGTGTTGGTACTGAAGTCTGCTGTCATTCCTTATTTCTGTGTGTGTGTGTGTGTGTGTGTGTGTGTTTGTGTGCGCGAGTGTGTGCAAGTGTGTTTATTGTGTGACTCTGTATG
>JAPZDZ010000013.1:18484081-18505076 GCA_029783805.1 Acanthurus tennentii | reverse complement strand
TAAATACACTTGAAAATCAACACAACTTTTTAATTGACCTCTTGAAGTAGCCCCTTGTAAATATTTAATAGTATACCTGCTTTCCAAATGTTATCTCAGTGACTCATAAGTTTCTATTGATTGCTACAGGCTTTTGGTCAGGCTGACCATGCATGCTGATGATGGTGATGACTTTGATGTGTCTAATAGCTGCAGGTAATGAGCTGGTGAACATGGAGGAGGAGCCTCCGCTCACATTAGCAGCTGTTCAGACATCCCTACTAATTGCAGGGTTTTTAAGTAAAGGGCCCTGGAAATCTAAACTGTAAAAATCTGTCTCTCATACATCTTTTTTTTTTAACTAATTGAACTCTAACTGCATCACTGTGGAAAAATTTGCCAATTATTCTGAGTATATTTCCTGAATAACTCAAAGACCCCAGTTGAGGCTTCTCATGTCTTCCTCTCATTCATCTGACCCCAACTCCACACATCCCTGAAACCGGAGCCCACCCCTCTCATGATATCTATAGCTGCTTAAACTAGTTTGTGTGTGAGGCAGAGCCTGGTGTGCGTTTCCTCACTGTAATGCACTGCACTTTTTTATGGTAATGGCGGCTGGGTGAATTTACTCTGAACATCAAGAAGAGGACCATCCTATTTATTCAGCTTACAGTTTGTGATGAAAAAAAGTCAGGGGCCATTTCTTTTCCAGAATGGGATTGCTTTTAAAATAATGTCCTAAGACCACAAACTCTGAGTACTTGATGTTCAGCCTTGAGGGAGATGATTAAGGAGCAAACTATAGGCATCTGTTGTCAACACACACCACATGGAGACGGTTTCCACCTGACACATTGTGTGACATTACAGAGAAATCCTACTGTAAATTTCCTTGAGACACAGGAACAATACTGAACCAGCTCTGAGACTTAAATAAAACAATCTTATAACTGAGTTCATGAGGAAACAGTTACAGTTAGCATATGACATTTTCTAACTAATCTAAGCAGTAAGTGGTCATTTAAAAAAATCTTACGATAATCTTATTATTATAATCTCATGTCAGATTTTAAATTGTTGTATTGATTGGCTACCAAAGCACTGTTAGATTGCATTGCTTTGCATTGGGACTTTTTTTTTTTTTTTTAATGAGCCACTGCAGCTGTCCTTTCCAACAAATGAAGGGGCTGCATTGCTTCATGCAGACCTGTTGGCTGTCTGATGTCTGTCTGCAACCTTCAGGCTTAATGCTTGAATATTAAAATAATTGAGAACTTGGCTGCTTTAAGGGTTGGGATTAGGGCTGCTAGCTGCCTACTAGCCTTCACACAGTCGTTGGTAGAAATGTGAATTCTACCCACCTTGATCTCTTGTTCAAATATGGTCACGTCTGTCTTCATAAAAACCAAACTCAAGGCTTTAAAACTGTAATCCACAAATCAATGGGAGACCTCAAACTGGTTCCCAAAAAAAAGGACAAGGAAGCTACAGACACCAACAACTTTGGACCATCATAAACAGGGCAGGACAATGGTTAGATTAAATTATCACTCATCTGGGCCACTCAAAATGCACTATTCCAGCATTTTCTTTAGAAGCAGTAAAGGCCTTTGATAGAGTGGAATTGCCTTTCTTGATCAGTGCTCTAGAGTTTTTTGGTTTTAATCTTTTGAATTATGAATCACCTATTAAGGACCTTTATTTGTTCCCTCTAGCATTGTTATGGCTTAATTCAAAACTTCCTGTCGATAAGAAATCAGACATCAACTAAACCAGGCTGGTGCAAACCTTTAAGCCACTTTGTCAAGACCCTTAACCTCCTCGGTAAATACTTGCTGTTTTCAATAAGGGCATGAAAGCCTCAATATACCACTCAGCTCTGTTTGACAGGACAGGCAAGAGGAAAGATGACCTCAGATAGATATGTCAGTCATTCATCAATGAAGAATGAAGATCCAGTTTGCAGGACCCAAAAAATCCTCTCACAAGATAAAAATCAGATTAATATAATTTAAAATTCTTAACATGCAAACTGCAAGGGTGGTGTTAAGAAAGGACTCAGCATGCTGGATATAAACGTTGGCCCCAGGCACCTTTTTGTATTAATTATGGTCTTGCTGGGTTTAAGTACTGAGTTTGTATTGTCTATTGTATTGTTACATTATGGACACACATTGGTCATGAAATGGAGCAGTATCTTTACATACAGGCAAATACTCAGCTGTCACTTAATCATGAGCTAAAGGTTCTGAAGCTTGTCCATGAATTTTGAGATGTAAGTTTATTGAAGATCCAAACATCACTAGTGTGATGCACATTATCTGTGTATCCTTTAAGCATCAAACATCATGTATGCTGTCAGGCAAATTTCTCCACACAGTATTTAGAGATGCATGAGGTCAGATTAACAGCAACTATAAAGTGCATCGATTCAACCAGGGGGATGCATACAAATCAAAGAGGTAACAAGCCGTTGTAAGAAATGGATTTCTATGATGCAGCTGTTTATCGGATTCTTAGACAGAAATGAATAAGAGGTCAAAGCTGTGTGGAGATTTTTGATGTGTTCAGTAGAGAAAAGTCAATAAGGAGTGTGATCTTTGCTGACGTGGAGTTTACCAGTCAGTCGAAGGCCCTCACAAAATCTATACACAGACTTGTGTAAACATTATGATTTCAACTGAATAGAGACAGATCCATACTAACATGACACATACATTCATTTCTTCGATTAAAGGGCATTCAGAGTTTGATTCATATGGTGGATTCAAAACACATGAGATCAGTTAGAAAATAGGTGTTGCATGCAAAAATTGATCTTTTTATTCTGTTAAGTCTTTTCTGAACACAACAGTCAGTATCATAGGCACCGCTTCAGATGCAGTTTTTTGTTTGTATCTTTGATTTCAGAAGTCTGCCCTCAGCACCTACTTTCCCATGACATCATGCAGGTCGTGAAGGATGGCAGGCTATGGTTGGTCTGGGACCAACGTGTCTGTCATACCTCTTAGCCAAGTCATGGCTGGAATATAAATGTGACAAAGTGAAAATCTTAACAGACAAAAGTATCAAACGCGGCCCTATGCTCTGTTCTTATCTTCATCACGTCTCTTCTCTTTAAAGCAGGAAGTGATTGGCTTTAGGCCTTCCTCCTCCTCTTGCTCAAAATGTCATACACAACACTGATCAGATTTTGATCAAATTTCATGTAACAATCGGAGTTATTGGTCAGTTGTAACATATTAAAAAATACATGAATAATATCAGATAACAGGATTTTCAAAAACCCTGCCTCCTAAATCACCATGATGGCACATTCAGAAATTACACTGACTGGCCAAAGGGTGTGCTATTTGTTTTGGAGACACACTCATTTGCAAGTGGCCTGGCAGATAATGCATAATTCTTCGGGACACATGTTTACAGTTGCCTTGTTTTCTGTTGGTTCTGAGTGCCTCTATTTGAAGACATAAATACTGGAATATTTTAAATCAAATACTGAGTAGATCAGGAGAAACAGCATGCACTGAAACCAGCTCCCAAATGTGAGTGGATTTCTAGCCCTCATGGTTTTCAGCTCAGGTATTTCATGCTCAGTTATCCCCTAAATTCAGTCCTCTTCTGCTTACCGTACACTGATCCTCTGTGTGTGTGTCTCTCTTTATTGTGTTGTGATCCTCCTTGTTTGATAGCGTGCTGCTTCACACTTATTGGACTACACAGACAGATTGTGTGCCTCCCCAACAACCTCCAACAGCACATTTGGCCTCAATATGAGGTCACAGCATCCTTTTGGGTCATGTGTTTTTCTTTGCGCAGCAGTCCTTAGAGAAGACTTTGGCCAATTAGAAGCCTCAAAGCCACCGTCCTCCAGGGAGGATGTTACCATTCTACAGCTAAAGTACAAACACCTCATCGCCATGGCAACTTCCCCCCTCTGACTCCCCTTCCCACACACCCACCCACCCTTATACACGCACGCAGCAGGAAAAGGTACTGTGCTAGTCAACTCCAGGTTGTTTTTACGTTCTCCATCTTTTAGAAATAACATTCAGCACTCTGAATAAGTACTGCAAGACGCTGCAAGTGTTTCCCATAGGTGCAGCTGATTCTTATTGCGGGTGAAAGGGTTCAGTTTTAGACTAACTCTTTAAAGTGAGTTAGATGGGAGTAGCTTTTTCAACTTAAAATATAAAGAAATGATATAGCTAAAATTAGAAGAGGCAGGGTGAAATAAATATGGAGGAGGAAAAGATCCGACTTACAAGTGTTGTGTTTGTAAGTGTAAGTGACATGGTTAATGGATATGAGTACAGTATCAAATTATCAGATTTTCACATGGACACAGGGGTTTGGTCAGTCCAATTTACACCATCCTTCTGCTGCAAATCACTAAACCAACCAAATGTGTAGTAATCCACAACTAAAACTAGTTCTAAATAAACAGATTTTTTTTTCCATTTGAATAGAGTCACTCAAAACTATAGTTCTTAGCTGTTTACTTTGGAAAATGACTAAATTAGAACTTATGTTTGTGGCCAACTCTTTTGTTTTCACCATGAACTAGTGAGCTGGAGTGCAGTTCCACAGATAGTGGAGGGAAATCAGAAACAGACTGTTGATTTTGGTCCTTTCATAGGATTTATTGACACTAAGAAGAATAGAGACAACAGCAGCCTTATCCTTTTAATATCCTGTGTAAGAGGGCAGAGTGAGCTCTTATTGTACCTGGAACTGACAGACAGTAATAAATGGTCATATAAATCATATATGGGTAAAACACAGCCAGGATTAGAAAGGGGTTGTCGGGACAGTCAGATGGTAAAAAAAAAAAATTCCTAAGAAATTACAAAATTATGCATTTTCTCAGTGGGTTTTGCTGTACATGTAACTTGGCAATCTGTATCATTAGGCTATGATGTTTTTTTCCTACAAGGTATGGCCCCACAAAACAAGCAATAGATGATGTTAGTGGCTCGGTGAAAGAGGGACAAACCCATTTACAAGGTTAGTTTGTAAGCTTTTCTAGCCAGCAAGCTAATCACTAGCATGCTAGGAAGGCCAGACATTGGTAGTGCTAGTCAGTCACAAAATTACTCCTTATTTTGCTCAGTTGTTGTCAAAAAAAAGTTGTTATTATGGATCCAACTGCTTTTCTTGCAATAGATAGAGTCAGGTATCATGGGAACACTGACAGAACCTCATATCCTTTTATGCCATGAGGGAAAACAAAGCATTTGGTGCCAACAAAGTTGCTTTGTGGCTTTCTGTACCTCCAATAAAATATGAAACCTAGAGTTTAGGTTTTTTATTTTACTGAATCAAGACAATGTAGTTGCTTCAAGCCGTTTGGCGGGATAATGAGAAAAAACCCCTAAAGAAAAGTGTCTGAGCCAGAGAGCTTCTGATGCAGAACAACCCTAACAAAGCCACAGGTGAAATAGTTGTGAACTTCTTCCAGAGCTGCTCTTCGTTGCCAGAGTGTTGCTGGGCCATTGAATGTGGACAGGCTGGTTGTCCACAGGGTGGGCTGCTGCCACAGGAACCCACCCCCTCGCCAAAACCAAGTAACATTAGGGTTTATATGAGTAGTGCGGAGGACTAGCCTGCCCTGCAGACATCCGGTCTGCCAGCTGTCTTTGGCTCAAAAACATAGATGCAGTAAAGCAAAAAAAGAAAGTTGTTTTACAGGAAAATACTATCATATCAATACTAGCTGTTTGTTTAACAAACAAAACAGTAGAAGAACAGACAAAACCTGGGAACACGGTCTCTTTGCTTGATTTAAACTGGTAACTTCTATGGCAATTTATGCCATAGCAAAGGGTCAATTGAAAATGGAGCCAAAAAAATCATAGCTATTTCCATGTTGGACTATCTGACTTTCTATTCCATTAAATTTGAATGTTAATGTTTACCAAACCCTAATTAAAAAGAGAAAAATGTAAGTACTTTTGTAAACTCCAGCATGCATATTGAATTTTGAAAAGGAAAGTGCATTTCGAAAAGAAACTTGAAGTCTAACAATTTGGAAAATCTCCAAAGGCTTCTGTTGCCATTAACATTTCATTTATTTTTCCAGCTCTTGTCAGTCAAACAGGCGTGTTTCTCTGCAACAGTGGGTCGTCCACCTTCACGTTTAGAGCTTAATGCATCCATGCTTTCTTGTGCTTTGATGAGCTTGGCTCAGTTGCATAAGGCGTAGAGCCTCGGTGTTCCCAGCACAGGGAGGAAGAGATGCCTTCTGTGCTCCTGTGAAAAGACGTGTAACTGCTGTTGAGTGCATGCAAATGTTCCACTCACACAGAAACATATGGCTTGCAAACATGGATTAGGCTGTGAGGAGACGTTTGAGGGTAACATCTGCAGGCTTGCTTGTTGGATTTGTCTAATTTTACTCCTGCTGTGGCAGTGAGATACAGAACATATGGAACAACATTTTACCCTTTTCTCTATTACTAACTACAGATTCCTAATCGCGATTTCCTTCAATCTGTCCTTAGACCCTTGATTGTGGTAAAAAGCAACTCTTCTTTACCTGGATAAGAGTCACTAGGTTAAGTGACCCCCTGCAAAGGAGAAGGGGAGGCAATTAATGTTGTGTCAGAATAGACCAACACAGTCATACCACACACAGTTTATGATGATTAAATATCTGATACTTGATAGGATATATGTAAAAATGTGGATTAAGGAGGACAACTGAGCAATTTAGGGTGTGAGCCTTGAGCTATTCGACCTTTTGAGCCATATACGGATGTGCCACACAAAGACTATCAGCCAAAACTTACAAAAACATAATTTCTCATGACACAAGTAAAGATACATGTAGATTTTAGAGCAGGATTAGAGACTGTGGTTCCAGAACGATTTTGAGCAGCTTCAGCTGTCACTGATAGATAAAGCCTGAGCACAGCCTCATCTCCAGCAGCACAACATAAAAGAGGCAAAACAGCGTTCTCACAGATTGGAGAGACAGACCAACACACAGAAGGAGCAGGAGACATGATAACATGCAAACTAGAGATGGAGGAGAGAACACAAATCTTCTTGAGATGTTAAAAAAACTTGAGCAGTTTCTAGACTGTTCTGCAGAAATGCTCCTACATTTGCTTTACTGTACCAGTACACGACAAATCCAGGATTGAGGGTCTTCTGGGGTGGTTCGCTTTATTTCTGTGCTCCATCTGTTTCACTCAGAGGGTGTAAACACAGCAACACTGCTACACTGGTGCTGAGGTCAGGAGTGAGTCGGTGCCTCGTGATTGCACTTTATTGGTGTGAAATCGCTTGTCTCTTGCACACACACTGTCTCCCTGTCTGTCTCTCTTCCTGTCTCTCCTTTCTCTCGTTCATGCACATACACCCACACATGTTACCAAGCGGGCACACAAAAGAACACAGAGACATGAGAGCGTAAACTCCTGGAGCTTGTAAACACTCGTCTCTTTCACTGTGCTCCCTCTCCACCTCGTTCCATTCTTCTTTCTGCTCTTTGTCTAGTTTGACAACCTGTTTTTTTCCCTCACACTCCACTCTTTCCTCTGTCCATCTCTGCGGTGCCAGATGTCCGCTGTGCTGCCATGCCTAACTGCCTTCTGAACTCAAATGGGCATGCATCCAACCAGGCAACATGGCACCTGCTAAGGGGTGCTGAGAGCAAAGAAGCTGTGTGTCTGGTATATGGATACTCTACTGTGTGTGTGTGTGTGTGTATGTGCTTTTAAGTACAAGTTTCCATTCCTGGCCAACCACAAGGCCCTCCAAAAAAAAAATTCCCTGAACAAACATGAAAAATATCCTTGTAATCTAGAGAAATAGGTTCGATCCAAACTAAATAATCTGCCCACAGTGCAAAAATGACTCAAAAATAAGGCCATTACAAAACTCTAGGACCCTAAATAATGAGGCTGATACAAGTTTAGAAGTGTTAAGATTAATTATGAAAACTTATGCTACGTTCACACTGCAGGCTAAAGTGACCCAAATCCGATTTTTTCGCCCCATGCAACCTGTATCTGATCTTTTCATGACAGTGTGAACGACACAGATCCGATATTTTCAAATGCGACCCAGGCCACTTGGATATGTGGTCCTAAATCCGATACAGATCTGAATTTTTGCAATGCAACTTCAGTCTGAATGACCAGGTCACAATTATCCGACCTCCGCGTCACTGATACATGACGTCTTTATTCTGCGTTCAGGTAGGCGGGAGCAGAACAAAACAATAATCATGGCGGACGAAAATGTGAAGTTCAGTCAATGGAGGGAAAGCGAGGTATCAGAATTAATTAATATTTGGGGGGACAGCTCTGTTCAGGCAAAACTCGAGGGTCGTATCGGAACCGGGCGGTTTTGAAAACACTGAGCACACTCACTGCGTGTGACGTTGTTGTGCCCTCTTCTGCGCATGCGGGGCGCTTTTGGGTCGTATGAAGTTCACACAGGAGATCACATACAAGTTGCATTTAATTGGAAATGTGAATGCAAAAAAATTGGATTTCACAAAAAAATCCAAATTGAGCATTAAGCCCTGCAGTGTGAACGTAGCCTTAGTCTTTCTTTAAAATTGATTTTTTTCATTCAACTCAATTTAGAAACAAAGATGCCAAGAAACAAGAATTCTTGTCTTTCTGTAGACACAATAATGAGGACCTTCACCTAGGTTACGCTACCCCCCACCCACTCATTACACAAGTACCTGAGCCACTATTAAAGCAGGCAAATTAAACTCGGGTTGAGTAATTTCAGTATTTGCATTTCTTTGTACTTCAAGTGTGAAAAATGTGCACAATATATGCAAAAGAGAAGACTTGGTTAAATGTGTTTCAGTAAAAAAGAAAAGACTACTGATTAGAACCAAACAAAAGCAGCCAATCATACTTCTTGCAGTTCTCACATAGTGTTTGCATAGCTGCTATACCCAGGAGTGTGGTTATGTTTTGGAGGAGGTGCAGCACTTTGTAACCACTGCAGAGCAGATCCTGACCTCCCTGGGGCCATTGGCTAAATTTTGCTCAGGGGCCCTCCTATCTGACCAGTGAGCCATGTTAACCATTTGCCATTTTCACACAGTCACACTTGACACCTCATTGCTTCCACAACAATTCCCGCTCCTTTTAAAATGTTTGCTCCACCTGTTAATCCTAAAATAAGTTGACCTATACTAAACAGAATGAGGATATAAGAATGAGTGAAATGCATTTTCCCACGTCTTACAGTTATTGTTTTGCCACACAAGCATAAATATTGAGGCCACAGATGCCGTTTTTTGTCTCAAGAGTGAAGTAAAAGCAGAACAGCTGGGTGAGTAACTTTGACTATACAATGAAGACGTAACGTAGCTAGTAATTTAATGTGACAAGCCAGCAAGACAGTCAGATGCACTGCTCAGTGAAGTTAGCAAGACAGACAGACCAGAGGAGGGTGCACTGCAAACTCACAGATCAAAATTACATCAAACTTTGAGAGAGGAGGACACAAATCTACCTGATCACTAATTCAGTTTCATGGTGTTATTTTTTAATATTCTCTCTTCTAATATCTGTAACCAGCGGGATAATTCCAAATATACCCCTCTTATAGTACATTCATTGTACCCAGCTTTGACAAAAAGGAGTGGGGAAACGTAGTTTGCTAGTCCCTACCCAATGTTTAAGTCCACTGAGCTTTAAACCTTTGTGACATTTTGTATTTGTTACTGACAACCAGCTCTTTGCATCGACTCCACAGCTAAAACATAACCCGCTAATACAGCAATACACCTAATTAAAACATAGCCATTAGTTTAGAGCAGGCCAATTAAATACAAACTCCAGTGTTAAAACTAAGCTCATTTAGCTGGATTCAAGAATTTCAAATCAAGTACTTTGAAAGAAGACAAAATAAATGAAAACATTACTAATTCAAAAAACTACCGTTCAATTACAAAAGATTAATTCATCAGTAAAAAACAAGAACTTGCTCAGTTCAAAAGACTTAATATGTTGCCTGACCAGTAGTTTATGGTGGGTAATTTAGCATACATTAGCATTAACAACTAACAGCAGTTTAGATAATAATTTTTATAATTCTGCCATTAAAAAAACAAAACAGTTGTTATATTTTGATATTTGCAGGGAGCTGAGACAACCACAGTTTTTATAATGAGGCAGCCTGAGATTTGATTTTTAGCATGAGAGCACACATCCATGACAGGAGTTATTAAAGAGGGGAACAGTGTGTTTCACTCTCTGTGATCATCTTCATTGCCCCAGCTGCTTCCAGGATTTGAACTAGTCAAAAAATTCATTCAGAAACACATAAATGGAAGCAATAATTCAGTCTTCATTGCTTTACTTTGGCTGTTGTGAACTGAGAGAGAACATTTAATCCAAAAGCTGAGACTCTTCATTCTGAAGGAGTTCTGGATTTTTATTCCAACTATAAAAATAAGACAGACTTGGAGCACAGAGCACACTGCAGTTTCAGCTTCCAGTCCGGGATACTTTGATAAGAAGTGCTGTAGCTGTTGAAAGAATTAAACATGTGACCCTGTGCTTATCAATCTTTCCTGACCTGACAGTGGAGCACAGTGATCTGATACAAGGTTTAGCCAATATTACAGTAGGAATCATGTCCATAGAAGGCTGGGAATCAGGATTTTTAGGGCAACAGCTGTGAATCTTCTCTAATTGAAAGAAATGGGTCTATTGACATAGTAAATGGCTTTTAGAACCGAGTCAAACAAGCTCAGCTACACAAACTACTCATATATGTTTTATTAATCACTATATTAAAGTTTTGCATATGTACATTTAGTTACTGAGCTCAAAGTTGATACTGGTAACCCCCCCTCCGAAAAACAAACAATAAACAAACAAAAAAAAACCCCAAACAGCATACAACATATACTTATTAAAAGACAGTATAATGATCGCATGGTTTAAATTGAGTGCTCATACTGTAATGTTTTTCTTTCAGACCATCATTTCTGCATTGTTGAGTTGTTGATTTATGTGTGATGCCCTGATTGGCACCCTGGTCAAAGGAGCCATCAAAGAAGTCAAATGACTGCCATATTTCTCAGCCCGGAACTGAGTTGTGTGTTTCTTAAAACTGATATTTTAAAAGGGCAGCTAGTCAACATTCAGCTGCATCTGATATTTTCTATGCATTCCATTTCTAAGAGTGTTACTGTCCAAAAATATCCCCAAAAGAATGCACATAATGTGAGTTGGGTACAGTACATAAGTGATGTAAAAAATGTTAATATAATGTATCATTATGATAAGGATCAGATGAGGAAAGTTTTGGCCATGGAGGGAAAATATTTGTTTAGTGCTTTTATTACTTTATTTGTTGTATTAGATTGCATCGTGATTTCATCATGAATTAGAGGACCAGTGAATGCAGTTGGGTGTTCTCTCTATTCCTTAAAAATGGGAGCATGCCAAGACCCCTGTGAGAAAGCAGAACTTTAGAGAAGTTGCAGATGCCCTGAAAGCAGCTTTTACAAGAAAACACTTTTGAAAAGCTGTGTTTTTAATGTCAGAATGCAATTGAGAGAAAGATGAGCGGCCTCTCTCTTTTCTCAGATCATGGTGCACACATTAGAGGCATCTCTGGGAGAGTTATAGCTCTCTCCACATCATCAGCCTCTAATTGGCTGTGCCTTTATAAAAATGTGTGTCCTAAAGACTAAAGCATCAAACACCTCATGTCTGCTATGGTTTTTCTTACCTCAGTAAAAAGATGAGACAAGCCTGAGTACATCAATGCATCTTGTCAGGTAAGCTCGAGGACTTAAAGACAATCAGGATGTTTATTCCACACTTTGATGTACTATGATGCTGGAAAAGGGGCAGCATCTTCATTGAAACTAAAACCAAAGATGAATAAAAAAAAAAAGATTAATACACTAAACTTTATGACTGTAAAAAATTATTTCCTGTGAGCCATTTGGAACTTAACGATGGTTTATAGAAGGCTTTTCCAAATTGGGTTGCCAATTTGGAAAAGCGCCCCCCCCCCAGCCCTATATGTATAAGAATATAATTGCTCTGACTCCTGATTCCCTCACACTCAGTTGTTTGCATAATGATGAAACAAAAATTCAATTGATATTTATGAATGTTGGCCTCACCAAAGCCTTTTTAATTGCAGAGAAGAGGCTTCAGTGTATACTGTACTTGTAACTTTTGACTTGTTTTACATTACAAGTCAAAAGATTTTCTCTGTTCAATGAGGAGATTTTCAAGAGGAAGTGGTTTCACTGGTAAAGCTAGCCAGTTATGTGTTTAGTAGTGGAGCATTTTAAACTGTTTGTTTCACATGTCTTTTATTTGGTGACTAGTTTGTTGCTGGCTAACATAACTTGTCAGGAATAGCCACAATTGCTGACACCTAAAACTCCCACATTCAGTCCCCAACTCTCACTTGTGCCTCTTGTGAGTAAGACAGCCAAGTGCTTTTATTCAGCATTACATTGTTTTGATGGTGGAAGTCAGTAATATGTGTGTGTGTGAGAAGTGTGTTAAGTCAAGTGTGTATGTGTATCAGTTTCCAGGCCAAACGAATGTCAGAAATTGTGTGTGTGGTGACAAGTGAGAGTGGTGATTTTTAATTGGATCTTCTCAGTCCTCTCCAAGGCAAAATCATAGTGTAAGTTTGTTATGAGAAGGTGACAGACTCAGCAAATCTAATTATTACTGTAATGTGTGTTAAAGTTCTTTTTTTATCTAGCTGCACCCACAATCTCTCCCTTACCTACTTTTGATTGTTCTAGCTGCCAGAACTTAATCAACCACCACCATAGTTCATTTGCAATAACTGTAAACATACCATGAATCATACTGTAGTAACTATGCTTAGATAGTGTAGGATTAAATCATAAACAAAATACTGGCATGTCTGACAGAAAGTCTTTATCAGCAACGTTCACTGCAAGATTGTGCCATGAAAACAGCTGCTCTATACATGCAGTCTTCATCTGATGAAGGTATATATCCTCCTTGATGCCAAGAAGAAAATAAAAGAGTTCAGAAATGAGAAGCATACTAAAAAAAAGTGTTAAGTATAATCTTAACCAATCAAAATTTAAGCTTAGAGGTTAGAAGTTTGTTCCCATATACCATCTCCTGTCCTTTGAAATTCAAAGTTGTGGTAGCTCCGAGCTTTATCCTGTCATCCTTCTCTCAGACCTTTGCCTGTACCTCTATTTGTCACTGTGTTATCTCCTAGCAGCTGCCCTTTTCACTCTCATCCTCCCATTCATCAAGTCTCCTTTCTCCTAGTTCTTCTAAAACTTGATCACACCTCTCTCAACAACTCTCTTTGTCTCCCTATCACCTGTTCAGACTCCTTCTGTCATTTACTGTGACTCCTCCGTCACCCCAAGAGCAGTGGCACAGAAAAGGCCGGCTAACCGACTTAAAGACCCCGGAGTCCCCATCGTCCCAGGGATTAGACCTCATTTGCATAAATCTGCATAACCTCGTTAAAGGCAGAGGAAGACGCTGTACACACTGTACCCTAAGATACTTTAGAGCGAAACAGCCCATTAAGGATTGCAGTGATTATGGGATTATCACTCTTAACGACTGTTGGGGAACTGGACGGCTGTGTACACTCTGAAAAGTGCTACATTGCATGACTGAATTCCAAACTGCATGGAAGAGGGGAATCCAAAGCTTTAAATGTGTTGACCTTTAGATTTGATTTGTGTGGGATTTGTTCCTGAACATGTTTTTTACTTCTTTTTAAATTATTTCACTAATAATAACCCACAGTAGAGATACTTCAGGTGTATTTAACAGTGGATTAGGGATATAAACATGGTGGCCAATTTGTTCAAATGAATAGAACCTGTTTTATCTTATGATGCTTTATACTAAGGTCATTTTGAATGTTTTTGACTATGTTAATGCAGGTAGGGGTGTCATGTGACCTGCACTTTTAATGTGACCACTTAATCAGAATCGCAGAGTAACATTTTTTTCTGGGCACACAGCTAAGGGAAAAGAGCATGTCGGTCAGTCAGCAACCGTGTCTGTATGGATTACAGTTAACAATGTTTAACTATCTGCATTTATTTGTCAACTGTTGAAGGAGAACTGATGCTTTGTGATGGTTGGTTTTTGGCGCAAAACCAGGAACTGAATGACTTTGCAAGTAAGAGTCAGCCTCTAGTTTAACCAGTGATAGACTAGGATCAAAAACAGCCTTGGCATTTTTGACATTCAGCAGCTCAATTTTCAAACTGAACTGTAACCTTATTTCTGTTAAACTCTATTGAACTGGAAACCTTCAAACTACAGAGCATTGGGGCAGGAAATCCTGTGAAATCACTCAACCAAGAACCTTTGCCATCACTGAACAGATAAATCGGTGTCAGGAACAAGGCTAGAAAGGCGACAGTAGCCAAAACAAGTTTCTGCTGCCTTTAAACATCCTAAGAGGAGGAGGAGCAATGTTCTTAATTGCATAAAAAAGATTGTCTCATTGGATGAGATGGTGCACAACACATTCAAGTACCAGACTATTAAAAACTGACTAACAACATACACTGTTCTTACAAAGTCGGCCTCAGGATCATTTTGTAAGTTACCATATCCTATCTGTAAGCATTAAGGCCTCAGAATTATCTTAAGACATTCTGTGCATGACTGTAATAAACTTAATTATAGTGTCTTTCCACCAACAGTCAAATGCTTGCAAAGAGGACATCAAAGGAAAAAGTACTGGGACATTTTTCCAAGTGGCATAAAAGAGCTTAAATTAAGTATTTGGGGTGATTGATTAAATCATCACAAACAAATAAGTAAGATTTTTTGTGCATCTTCATTCATCTCTTTTATTTTTGCATCAAGGTCCAAGCAGCTTTCAGCTGTTATCCCTCAAAGTGTCTGTAAGCCAAAAAAAATAAGCCACATAAGCAGATCTAAACTTTTTTCATTTCTTCTGTCATTTTTGTGTGCACAACTTACGACAGACAAAAAAGAGAACAATTGTAAACATCACGGTCTAAACATTTGTTTAAACACTGTGATGTATAAACTTCATTATTTGATTATAATCTGACATTTAAAAATGATGACTGCTTTAAGAAAAATTACTTAAATCCAGTAATACCTTACTCTTATCATAGTATTACGATAACAGAAAGCATCAACACAACTGAGAAACATTACTAAGCACCTCTGTAGTTTGAGTGCAGCTATAATCTAAAAGTTAAATCCTGACTCTTAGTAAGATAGCCTGTGAGGTATTTGTTATATTCATTCTAATAAAGCTCTGTATCCCTACATAGAATTGCCAGAATGTGTGCTGTGTATCTCCCATGTGCTGACACAGATGACAATATGCAGGCAGGTATTTTTGTCAACACTTTCATTTTTCAGTAAAGAAATGAAAGCACACTGGTGGAAGTGTATTATTTATACACACTGTTTAAAGATTGCTCCAAACTGAAACTCTGTGTGGACTGAAATAAATGCTTGGGCTGTCAAAGCATGACAGGACCCCCCATCCTTCTGTCATTTCTCTCACACTGATGACATCAGCACTTCTCCAGCAGTGTCCACTTTTATTTTGCCAACAGAGTGTCCAGCCAGCATCTCTAATGGAACGGAAATACAAGTACATTTTGGAAAGACATGTTGTGCTGTGGCAGCATTTTCATTTTGGGTAAATACTGCACTGCTTTTGCAAACACATTTGATCATTTCTCTGGCAGTGTGTGAGGGAGCTGGGAGTATTGTTAAACTGACTGGGTAATCAGGAGGATCCTGACTCAGACAGCAGTGTTTCCCACCTGTGAGCTGACAGCTGGGGGCTGGACTGTTCACAGCCACTATACTGTTGAATGTACTATCATTACAGCATGGCCCATATAGCAGTGGAGCCTATAAAGCTGGGATTGAAAAAGACAAAAAATACATAATACCAAGATTTTAGGTTACAGCCACAATTTCTCTTCTTTCTGTTTTTTCAATTTTAAAATAAATGACCTGTAAGACATTTGGTTTTCACATTACTCTGGAGTTTTATAACTCATAAAATGGAGAATTTTAGAAATGCTGCTGTTAGTCAACAAACTTCAGAATTGTGTTGTAATCTGGACATGTAGAAACAGTGACCTTTAAAAAAACAATAATATGGAGGCAGGTAATCACTTTCTGACTGGGTCGTTCTAGTCATGATGTGCAATTCTGCAATTTACCATGCTCCTATCGTGAGCTTTTTCCAGCAGATATATAAATCATCAGCTTTTGACGACTATGCTAGCAACCATTTTGCAGTAAATTCTGGATTCTAAAACCGATTTTGTGATCATGTGTTTCGCTTTTTCATGCATGTTAGTCTAGTCTGAGATCATTTTCACTTCAAAACACCATTTTTAAAGGTTTACATGTTAGTGTGCATGTAGCTTCGCTTGGTTACATCTTTTTGTTTAAGAGTTGGAAACATACATAAATGCAATGTGTGAATGTCCTGAGGTGAAGCCTTTTGCTTACAAATGACAAATGTATTTTCACATGTTATTAGGAGCCTGAAGATAAAAAATGCTTTACTTTATAGTAAAGTCTTATTATTTTCTTTAAGAAGGTACATTTATTGGTCTGATAGCTGCTAGAAAATACTGATGAGCTGGAAACATCCCCTCACAAATGTGTGACTCAGTGAACTGTGTTATTCCTTGCTTCCTTCTCTGGAAATGTCTACAGCTTGGAGCCAGGAAAAAAAAACAGACTACGGCTATACTCAGACCAAATCAGGCAGTATGGCGATTAGTGCAGTGTTGCGGGAGTGTCAAAACTGGGAGAGTATCAATGTTGTGGTGCTACAATGCTACAGGTTTCTTCCTGAGGGCTTCTTCAGACATAATCAGCCACTGCATCATGACATCTAGTTATCTCTCTTCAAAAGTTGATTCTGTTTAAACTCTTTTGTCCCAGGGCCGCATACCATTTTACATGCTTTTATCTGTAGCTTAAAGTGTGGAAACAGCCTGTTTAGCTGCCTCAGCAAATAACTATTAATCGGCTCCAGATAGTATAGAACTCTGCTGCAGGTCTTTCAACTAAAATCGAGAAAAACGCTCAAATCATGTCTGTTTTAGCCTCCTTGCTCCCAGTACAGCTTAGAATTAATTATAAGATCTTACTGTTGACTTTTAAGCTCTTCATGGGTTTTCTCCATGTTTTTTATCTGACCTTTTAGTTGCATATGAGCCAGTGCGTAGCCTACGATCCTTAGGCAGAGGTCTTTTATCTGTTTACAAGGTGACAAGAGTTGACAAAGCATTTGCATTCGTCAGAGCCTCAAAGCTATGAAACAAGCTGCCTGAGGAAATCAGGTCAGCACGATCAGTTACCTCTTTAAGTCTCTTCAGAAGCTGGTTCTTGATTTCACCTGATGACTGTTTGCTGTGTGAAGCAACTTGTAATGTGAGTTTAGAAAAGAGCTCTACAAATAAAGTTAGCATTATAAAGTTATTATAACTCTTGGTTTGGTAACACTGAAGCTAAAATGCATTACCCACATTCACAAGAATAGGAGGACTGGTGTTTTACATGTAACACCTGATTTGGTCTGAATACAGCCTGAGGCATTGTTAAGTTGAGAAAATACTGCTTTACAACATTAAACAATACAATCGTACTGTACTGATATTATTATACAAAGTGATAAGAGCATGAAAGTCCGCCCTTTATCTTGTGAATAGTATTTTGAAAAACTAATATTTACTCAAGGTCAATTTACTAGCTTCTCCCTGAGCTTGCAGCTGCATGTGTACATCTCCACACTCCTTTCTGGGCCAGTGGACACAAAGAGTGGATGATGAGAATCCTGCCCTGATTGACACTGCTTAAACAACAGGGACTACGAGAAGTATCCCAGTGAGACTCTCTTATGTGCCTTGACTGGCAGAACATCGAAACAGAGCGCTCAAATCACCAGTTCAAAAACCATCCAGCACTTCCACATCTCCTAAGATCTTAAGGATGGCTTCTTGGATCTTAAGTTGTTGAAGGGAAGACTGATGTGGTGTTCAACATCACAAGCACATGGTGGGAACAATACACTTGTAGAAGAGCAAAGACTTTGAGCATGAATAACAATGCTTGTAAATGTCCTTGATGCAAAACAGTTAGTAAAAAGCCCCTTTCTCCCCTTATTTCCTCTCTGCTTTTATCTCATGGTCTTTCCAGTAGACACATAATGACAAGGAAATAATCTTCAAATAAAAATAGTACAGATGTGTTTCTGTGCTTCTTCAGTTATAGTTGATTTGCCCCCAGTAAAGAAAAACCACACTCACAACACATAGAATTTAGTTCCTTATTCAAAAAAGCAAAACTGTTGATCCAATATTCTCTAAATCAAAGTCTGTTTAAATATGGGATGCTGTTATCCAAATGAATCTTGGCTATTGGCTTTGTTTTAAACCATCACTCACATACAAACACTGCAATACACCCTGTATATATCTGTGATTATTAATTAAGTATCTGTAGGCTGCTTCAGATTTGTGTTGCTACAGAAATCTGAAAGTATTCAGTATTCATGTTTTTGGCCACTGCTGGCTGGTCTGTGATACAGTCTAACATATACTGCAAAGGGTCTTACATTGAGTCTGAATTTAATGTGAACGTCAGCTCTCTCTGTGTTTGAGAATTTAACATGTGTCAAATTTTCTGTTTCCATGGCGATTTAGAACAGGCACAGTTAGAAATGGGTAGATACAAAAAAAAAATCTCCCAACCAGTCTCATATAGGTTTTTTATCCTTTCTTTTCTCTTTTTCTTTCAACATTCATCTCTCAACATTCTTCTCTCCCTCATCTTTCCTTCCTGTTTTTTCTACATTCTCCCCTCCCTCTCTTTGTTCTTCTTAATCTCACACTCTCTCTCTCTTTATCTTTCTGTCTCTGTAGCTAGCAGGCACAGAGCTGGTGTGTTGACTTGTGCTTCTAACACATGGGCTTCCCTCCTTATCCGCCTACGCAGCGTACTCAAGGAGATTCCAAGCACATACACTCACTCGCACGTACACACTTGCTCACACACGCAAACACAAGGCATGCACACACACAAACTGGCAGACTGCAAAGCCCCCAAGGTCTGGTCTTAGTGAATTATTCAGTCTGCGTTGGTGGGTCTGTGCGAACATGTGCGTGCCTCTAAGATCTTATATGTGTGTGTGTGTGTGCATTTGGATGTGTGGTTGTCTCATGAATCTGTGTGTTTGTGAGCCTGTGTGTTTGTGTGTGTGGCTGTGTGGCTGTGTGTGTGTGTGGGTGCGTCCGCGTGCGTGTGTGTGTGTGTGTGTCAGTGGGAATATAAAATGGTGTTTTCCTCCTGAGCAGCAGCAGCTTGTCTTTAATCAGCCTCTCCATCGGCTCCCTCCTCTTTGGCTTCAAAAGCTCATTAAAAGGAAATTGCAGAGAGAAAGCAAGATGTGGTCAGTGATGTCACTCAAATCAGAAACTGCCTGGGGGCGGGAGGCACCGGACATTGTGGCGCAAGGGGTCAGATTTATAATATTGCCATCCATAGTTCTCTACAATGATGGAGTATCTTGTGAAGTTGCAATGGGAGTATCCCACATCGATTACATAACGTGTTCAGGACCTGATGTAATTAGACAAATGTTCATTTGTGGACAGGTACAACCCCACTAACCCAGTTCAAAAGCAAATCCAGCCATTGAAAGTCTGATTATATTTAATATTTCATAACAATGGATATAATCATGCATTAGTTAGATTAATTCAGATTCTTGGCCGTAGTTGAAGGAAGCTGGAGATCAGATCATTGAATCATTGAAGAGGGATCCACTACATCTGAAAATCCATCCAAACAATACCTTACTGCTTAATATTTACACCTGACAATACATTTTCACTGACAACAACCAGCTGCAATGTATGAAGAGGAGGTGAGGGTGTAGACAGTGTTATGATCCAACAATTTTTAAACTGAAACCACAAGTTTTTCCAAAATGATACCATTTCATATTCAAATACTTTTGAAAATAGCTAGTTTTTAATAGTTAGTTGTTTTTTTTCATTTTTTGTGAGTGTACTGCACAAATAAAGTACAATCTGAACATGGTAACACCAGTTTCCTTGATTCAAAGCATATTTATTAGAAACTAAGAGGGTTATGTGATCCCACTGCTAAGAACACACAAACTGTTTAATATTTACTGAGTAATATGGCCTGATGAAATAAATGTTTATACGGTTTGGCTAAGTGGACAGTAAGCGACTGGTTCTGGCCAGTTTGTCTTGATTGGCAGACAAAGACTGTGAAAACAAAGAGTGTTATAAAATAGGTCATAGAGTGGTCATTGGGAGAAATGACACAATGAAAGAAACAAAGATCTGGTGAAACATACATTTCAAGATAAAAACCACTGAAATTTAATATACATGGCCCGCATCATACATAGTTATAGTAAAAAGAAGCAGGATGAAATATGATTTATAAAATTATCCTTATACATTAGTGGCTTCAATTTTTTTGATTGTATTTATTCATTTATAAACTTAATACAACATGCTTTTCTTGTTTCATAGACTGACTTATATAACATTAAAAACCTACATACACTTCAATGATGGAGTTTTAAACATTCACACATGCTGTTTTTCTCATTAACATCTACCATACTATTACATATGACAGTCAGAGGTTTATAAAACAGTATAAACACCTGCAGGTTACTGACAGAGGTCAAAAACAAATCAATGAAAGCTAATATCACTGAACACTAAATGACATTATAAAACACTTGGGTGCGCTCCAAACAAAATGGAGATATGCTGTAGTTGCTGTGAACAGCTGTCCACCATTACCCTTGTGTAATTTGAACACATGCCCGCTGGTTCCAAATATTATCATCTCTTGCATTTTCTTCTCCGAATGCCTGCTGTGCTATATTACAGTCGGGGGGGGGGGGGGGGGGGGGGGGGGGGGGGGGGGGGGGGGGGGGGGGGGGGGGGGGGGGGGGGGGGGGGGGG
>JAPZDZ010000013.1:18457041-18475662 GCA_029783805.1 Acanthurus tennentii | reverse complement strand
AATGCTTTCAGTGTATTTATTTGTAAATAGCTTTACAGAAAGGTGTCAATAATCTTATTGTAAAGATGAACCTATGGAAATGTAAATTGACATATAGAGCTGTTACATTCCAATTACTGGAACTACTTTAAAATTAAAAAACAAACTACAGACCCACAGATTACAGTGGTGAAAGCTGGCGTCATCCGTGCTAGGAAATACATAAGAGAACGTTGTTTTTTTCCTGCATATGCATCCATTTTGAATCAATTGTGTGAGATATTGAATGGAGCAGTTTGCATCATAAGTAATGCCTTTTGGATCAAACTAAAACTGTGATAACTCAAAAACTGTACAAGATAGAAAAAACATGTTAACACAACATTTAAAGATCAAGGTCTCGTGAGTGATTTAAAATTTGAATGAAGTCTGTAGCTAAAACTATGTTGGCCCGGTCGAAGCTCAAACAGGTGTGGTGTGGATTGCTTTCTCCATTGGATTGAAAGAGAGAAAACGATGCTGAGAGCAGTATCCTGCTGGCTGTATACAGGCACAGTAGGGATGGCAACAGGAGGATGGCAACATTGGTGCTAGGAAATACACAAGGGAAGTTTTTTTTTCTTATCTATGTTGAGATTTGAATGGATGTCTGGTGATTGTTGAATAGAGATGACTTTGATTTAGCACATGAATGAAGTTGATTGACTGCCTGATTTCCACTGTGAAGCAGTGAGTGCAGTGATGTTGTGGCCTGCCTGCATGAGACAAAGAAGGCATGTACTGCGCTTGGGTGGCGGTGTGGATGGAGCGCAGGTGGCCCAGTGCGTCCAGGGCAAGTTGGCGCCGGCTCTGACAGGCGCTGGGCTGCGAGGGCCCGTCCGACGCTGCTTGCAGCTTTAATTAGTTTTGTTGTTGTTGTTGTTTCCATACTCCTTCTAAGCCTTTAATTCTATTTTGAAAAGGATAGCTGTTATTTTAAAGTTAAAGTGGCACCAGGAGGCCAAAATTGCTTGAAAATGGCTAGAAAGTGTCTAAGTGTGAAAATAAGTCCTCCAAATGACACATATGTATTTGATATTGTTTAGCATGAGGATAAAAAGGAGACAAGTTTTATGAGTGTGATTAAATTTTGTGACAGAAAATTTTACATTTTTTTGTAAAGGTTTACTTCATCTTAAAATAAGCCTTTGTAAGAGAGCACAACTGCTACATAAGCTAAATGCACAGATTGTTTTCATAGTCTCAAATGGGTTATGTAGTTAGCATTACTTGCTAACTTGGGCCGGTTAGACTAAGGGAATACTCATAAAACTACTGTTACTCATGTCTATACAGGCCCTTAATGAGTGGGTTAATTTTAGAGCAACAACAACAAAAAGTCTATTTACACATAGTGTTCGTTTTCCCAAAAAATATTACTGTAGACATTTTGGCTTTTCTCGCAAGAGAAGCACTGGTGCGTTACTTTTTATTTTTTTAACTAAGGATAAGTCTATTCTATTGAGACATCTCAGTAAGTTACACAGTTAGCTGACCCTGGCACTGGCAAGGCTTATTAAAAAGGTGGTATTATTGACTACACTTGTAGTGTCTTGCTGAGAGAAACAAGGATTTACACTGAGTTACAGTCACATTACATCCAATTTTAAATTAGGGTAAACAATAATGACATATTTCTCCTAAAAGACTTATTATACCCTATTTAAAATTTGGACACCTTGCATTTATTGTTCAATTGTTTCTCTGTCAACACTAATTCCATGTTTGTTCTCTTGTTTGTTAGGAAAAGTAAACTCTGATTATTCCATCTACAGGTCGTAAGTTCGTCATAGCCAATGCAAGAGTGGAGAACTGCGCCATCATCTTCTGCAACGATGGCTTCTGCCACATGTGTGGTTACTCACGTGCTGAGATCATGCAGAAGCCGTGCACGTGTAATTTCCTGTATGGACCAGACACCAAACGACTTGCAATCGCCCAGATGGCTCAGGCCCTGCTCGGGTCGGAGGAGAGGAAAGTGGAGATCAACCTTTATCGCAAAGATGGTAGGAGACAAAAACTGCTTGTGTGAGTGATTTGAGGTTTGTTGGTATGGATGTAGGAGAGGATGTGTGCACCTGCTTTTGGCCTGTTGACTCGTACAGTGTCTGTAAGTGTTTGGGAAGGAAAGCGTGTGGGTTGTTTTACATAAAATTTGGAGCTAACAGTGATGTAGAATAGAAATAGAAATGTGAGATGAACTATATCAGAAAGGAGGTCAGTGTGAGATTTGTATTTGGAGAAGGAACTTTAAAAAATATGAAGACTTCAGGAGAGTGAATGGATAGAAGAGACTACAGAAGGTCCTTGTGTTTATGTATTTGAGTGGGAATGTGAAATATAAAGGTGTTTGGTCATTTTTTAAATCATAAAATGTTCTTGTTTGTCACTTGGCTCAAGTATCTATTTGTGTAGTCTGTACGCAACATTTGGCATCCTCCAGTTCTTGTTTATGTGTGAGCTGTTATGTGTGAGTGACCTGACTACTGTTTACGAATAAGTCCATGTTGTATTCTGTATCTCTTGCAACTTTTTGGTGCCAGAATTCTTGTTGTGATGAGCAAAGAAGTGCAGAAAATGCAGTATGGTGCAGTTGGTCTGCTTCCAGGTTGTATTAACAGAAGACTAATCTCTAAATGTGCTTAGATTATGACTGAATACCCCCAAAAAAGTAATTGAGTGTATGTCTGAACATCCATATAAATGTCATATAATAGTTCAAATATAACAGCAGCTTGTAACATTTTCAGTGGCAGCTTTTCTAATATGTGTCACCTGAATTGACCCTCACAGTAAGATGCACTTTAGAGGAAAGTGAATGGGGGAAGCCCATCAGCGACAGCAGTGTATTTATGTGTACACACATGCCAACTGGACCACAACCAAGTAACAAGACGCTAGTCATGGCAACCATAGAGCGCTTCCATGGTGATAAAGAGCTGCCATGGTAATAAAGTCAGCAACTCCCTGGATTACAGCCAAAGCATCAGCTGGACATTTTGCACCTGTGGACAGACAAGAGAGCAACGGAGAGGAAGAAAGAGAAACTGACAGGAAAAAGAGGGCAAAATGACTAAGAGGCAGGAAAACAGCACACCTCTGAAAAGTGAGGAAAAACCAATGGGTGAGAGGTGGGAGAAACAAAGAGTGAGATAGAGAAATGGCGACTATCAGAGAGTGTGTTTCTCACGTAATCTGAAAGCGTTGTTGGTGGTGAGAGAAAGCAAGTTGAAAGAAGGACAGAGAAAAAGAGAGATGGCGCCAGCCATCTCCTGATACTTCTGAGGAGTATACTTTGCTGATTCAACCCTCCCCTCTGCACATTTCACTTTCCACTGTTTATACTGGATAATGGACACACACCAGCATCTGCTACACAAAAGTACCTTGTAAAAAGCTACGACCCTGCATATAGAATTACAGAACTGTTGATGTTTCTGCCCTACTGACGTTGTTAACGAGAGGCCAGCATGCTTTAACAACACAGTTTAAAGGATTTGGAACCGACACTTGATTCCCGCAGCAGTCTTACGCCAGCTGGTGGCTGTAAAGCTGCTGCTGGCCAATACAGTGCCGTAGATTATAGTCCCCTCTGCTCATATATGTGTTTTTCTTATGTCTGTGTCCCTCATCATGTGAGACCTTGACTGTACTGACTTGTGTCTATGCAGAGTTAGTTACCAGAGAGGTGTTTGTATATTTATATACTAAAGGAAATCTGAGATGCAAATGTTCCTGAGGCGAACTGGATCTATTATTCCATTAATTCAAAAGCCAATCACAGTTAAAGAAATCTGTAACCTATAGCACAGGTCTGCAGTTAAAAAAGTCAGAGTTTACATGAGCACAACCACTAATTCTGTGTCAATCAAAAGCTTAGCTGGTAATACATATCATACACTGCAAAAAGATGAACTGCACTTTTATTCTGATGCAACTGCTGGTTGCTGATTTTGGTGCAAAGCAGACTCTCAACTGGATCAGGTTTTCACTTTGGTTCTAACACTGATGACTGAATCTCCTCGATGCTTCCTTTACACCAGCTGTTAACCATCTTAATGCACACTGTTTTTTCAACAGTCAGCCTAATGCAAGCAGCACTTGTGGGCAAGGCACAAGGCCTGTGATTTATAGATTCAGGATTTCTAAATGATTAAGGCAGAGTGAATATGCTTTTTTTAAGTTTGTGCTTATTATTTTGATTTTGAAAAAAACACAATGTTTCACAAAATCACAAGAGGACCTCTAAATGTGTCCTCACATTTTAGACCAAAAAAAAAATTATCCCACTGTAGTTTGGAGTTTTATGAAGTAAGTGATTCGTGTAATAAGGTAATGTAATGGTCTTTCTCAGAGCGTAGATAAAACTGATTAAATATTCATAAAATTGAGAAATTGACAAGGACCACCCTAGACACAGCCTATTCACCCTGCTGCCTTCAGGAAAGAGAGGTAAAGGACAGCTTTTGTCCTAAAGCTGAGAGTTTTCTCAAGTTATTCTTGGTACTCAAATGTAGACAGTATTTTTTATTTTCATTAACTTATTATTTTCATTAACTTATTATTTTTTAATTACGATCACTTAATTTTATGGTTTAGTAGTAGCATAACTAATTATCTACAGCTTTATTTTCTTATTAAAACTTTGACTAACACTAAATAACCTTGGGTCTTAAACCTTGAAAACAAGGTAACAGTTGATTAGTTAGGGTAGATGAGTCCAGCACGAGCAAATCAATACTTATCCCATAACAATACCACACACACTTCACAAAGATGTCCTCTGGCCCTTTTTTGAAGGGTTAACTGAGCATATGTGGTGTGTTCATCAATTTTTATTTATGCAGTCTTACAGTGTAAACTCAAATGATAGAGCATCTCAAAGGCAACGATCACTTGTCATAAGCTTTCTGTGGACACTTTTTCTTGCAGCTTCCCAAAACAAAGACATGAGTTTGATTTACTTCCTCTGTGGACAAGTTAACAGCATCTCTCCTGTCGCCAGCTTTGAGCTCCTGCTTTGTTTGCCCAGAGATATGTTTAACTAGATTTGAGTAGGATTAGAAATCACAGTTGCTCCAGTGATCACATTGGGTAGCATCCATTTGAGAATCTACTCATCTGAATGCATGAATGTGATTACTGCTTGTTGGGTAAATTATGTAGAGAGTAATGTGTATTTTCATTAAATGTTGTTGACAGACGGTCCTTTGAACAAAGAAAAGTCAGTCTTGTAGTGGACAACAATAACACAAAGTGAGGAGTTTGACAGCTCAATAGATGACATAAAGTGTGATGTGACATTTTTTTCTTACAACTCTATTGGTTGATAGCAAAAGAACACTTTCTGATTGTTTTATCACACTAGTACAATGTGGACACTTTAAACCCATGGTTAGGTTTGTCCCATGTTGTTAGTGAGAGCTCAGTGCAAATGAATGAGAAGCTCTGTTGCTGGTTTTATGTCTACCTGCAGTCTGTTTTAAATTTTCTGCTCTCTTGGTTAAAACGACATCTGGAATTACAAACAAGTATTTACTGTGGCCTTTAGCTGTAACTATGAAACAAAAGATAAAAGGTTGATTTCAAACCCTCTTATGCGCACAGCAACAAGACAAGTAAAGCGATAAGTGTCTGTTACAGCACTTAAGAGAATAATTTGGTTTTAATGGAGGCTTGCATTCTCCCAGCGCCTTCTAATCTCATAAATTGCCTTCAGGATCCCACAAAATACCCTACAGTACTGTGTCCTCTGCATCGGCATGGTAGGAAGTAATGAGTGCTGAGAGGATTGAAGAGAAGTAAAGGCTTTTATCTTCTCTGCCAATGTGATTGAGCTCAGCTGATGATACATAGATGTATAGTATGCACACACACACAGACACACGTGCACGCATATACACACACACCCACACACAAACACATTCATTGCACCTACACACAAGATGTATCCTTCTCTGTGAATGGAGAGTTGTGTTTGTCATGTTGCCATGGAGTTTGTTGAGGGGCCCACATCATGTTGTCACAGTAACCGAGGGCCACTCATACGACAGGGTTAAAAGCTAACTTATACTAACTTACTTAAACTAACTTATATTTTAAATTGTAGGATTTGGAATTGTTATTTAAGATCACGTCTTTATTTGCTTAAATGACATCCTCTTGCTTTCACTGCCATTCTCCATGATGACCCAAAGCTTTCTTTGGTCAGTAAAACCCTTATTGATTTGTACTCAATTAAAAGTAGTAAATTAATAAAAGATTGGGAAGGTTGTTTATCTATGTGTTTATCTTGAGGCCAGGTGTGGCCCTGGTGACTCCTCTCTCTTTATCATAGTCACACACGCTCAAGCTCACAAAGACACAAACACAGAGTCTTAGGTAACCCCAGCGGGCCATCAGAGAGCCATCAGAGAGCCACAGATCGAACACCGACGACACGCCTCATCCATAATGCACGCAGAGAGGAAATACTATGCCACCTCCTCTTGTCCCCTCTGCCTCCTTGCTCCTGTTCCTTCTTCTTTCTTCCTCTCACAAAAACAAAAAAAGTTAAAAAAAAGAATAGCCTTTTCTTTGATTTGGAGAGCAACCCAAGCAAAGAGTGTATGTTGCATGTGTTTACTGCAGGGACACTGTGTTGCCATGACCTACACATGCATCCACACACAGAAAGCACATGCGTGCATGAACACATAGCACACACACACCATGTGCACACACAGGATTCATCTGAGCCCATTTATCTAGTGCCAAGCTTAGGCATGAGCCTTCACGATGATGGATCTCCCTTCTCGCTCTCGTGCTCAATTGTCCGACTCCGATTGCTCACCAACTTAATCAATCATGCACTCCAGGTAAAATGCAATAGGAAACATGCACATACACAGTGAGCATGTAGAGGTTCTGACACAGAATGGGCCACTGCTCCAGTTTGGTTTTACCTGTAAGGCTTAAACTGGTTCACTGACTGACAGTAAAAGGATCTGCACTCTTTCTGGATCACTCTTTGTCACTGTTAGTCTGTTAAATAATCCATTCTGCAGTGTTAATGCATATTGCTGAGTTTTTTAGAAACACTGATCTCAGAAGGTTTTTGTATTCTGTCCACACTTCTGTTCATTGGCATGCTCCCTCTCATCCACAAGAGCTCTCCCTCTCCCTCTTCCTGTCTCTCTCTGTCTCTGAGTACAGTATGTTCAAACATGATTAAATTTATACTCTGCCAAACCTCCATTTTTACAGCAAGCTGTAGTTGCAGAATCCATTGATAATAATGTGCTGTAACCAAACCACACAACTGATGAACACATCACATATTCATACATCACAAGGAATCTGTGAATGATCTCATACATGCCACAACAAACAGATAAAAAACAAAGGAAAGCATGTTACCCACCAATAACCACAAAAAGAAAAGAGGAAAACACTGCAATTTTAAAACTAAGAAAATTAATCAGAACGATCACGGCCAAATTGCCTATTAAGTTACTCAATGACTATTTGCAAAAAAGCAATGTTTCATTTACAGGTTGAAAATGAGTCTAATGTAGAGCTAATCTGTTTTAGGAAATATTCTCCAGTCTAGCTCAGTGAATCATTAAAAAACAAAATCTGTCAGCAAGTAAGTTTTTTAATGCAGAGCAGGCTTGTAACAGCTACCATAACTTTTCCGCACTGCACTTTCCTCACTGTGGTCATTTACAGTGTTGCATGCAAATTCATTAATGTCACAGTATATTGCACCCAGTGAATGTAAGAATAATGATAAATGCTCTTTGGCTAAATGCTCTAAACTTTTTAAAAATTTCAGTCAGTGGCTGAATATGTTGCTCTGCTCAGGCAAAGGGCAGGCATATTGACATATATTGAAATTTCATTGAAAATGGCAGAAGGAGAGCTTCTAACTAGCTGTTAGCACCTGGTGAGCAGCAGTTTATCTTACTGCTTTATTTATTCATACATATATATACATTTCTGAAAAATATATAATAAGTAAAGTTTGATTGGTTGCTACATTTTCAAGCCAAGATAATAAGCAATTAAAAAACGGAACGATGCAGGCTTGTTCGCTTTCAACAACAAAATTATGTTTAGAAGAGCCTGCTGTATAAACCACAAGGCAGTGTTGTTAGATAATGATCATGAGATCATGACAATATTTATCAAACTTGAATTATTTAGGTTTGATTTTGTGTACCAACTCAAAGTTAGTTGAGGTCTCCACTCCATTAACACATGGCCAGTCTGTTTTCCATGTTTTAATTGCAGAAGCTGTATTTGTTGGTGGTGGCATTGACCCAACAGCACAGGCTTTTGGTTTCTTTCTTTCAGTAACAGTTGGTGCTTTTTTTTAATGAGGTACTTGTTTATTGCTGCGCCCAACTTCACTTCAGGTGCAGGATTTCCTCGCCTCTGCTGCCAGGTATTGTACCAGTAGTTCATAGTAACATACAGTTACCTGTACACTCAATGTGAGCAACAGCACAGTTTGTGTAAGTGTTTTAGAGACAGCAAAAGAAATTAAATGAATATGAATGAAAATGAATTGTCTGTGTAGGACCAGGATCTTGGCCTGAACTGATGATTGGAATTTTAGCCTAAAATCTTGGCAGCAAGTTTTTTTTCTTTTCCTTCTTTTTTTCTTCTCTGCATTTGTGAGTTTTCCTTGGGCACTCTTGCCTTTGCCCCCTGCTAATTTTATGCACTGAGCGTTGAATGAATTCAAGTTTAATGTACCAGTGCAACAGGTTTACAGTAAATGAAAGTGCTAAAGTAAGTTAGCTGGATACAGTGTGGAGGCAAAAGTACTTCCAGTTTTGAAGTTACAGACACTTAACATCAGTGTGCCTTGTGCTTAACTTCAGACAGAGATGAAAGTAACCAGGTAGAAGCAGTGATCAATTATTGTAGTGACTTTACAGATCAAAGGCTTCATTACAAAGACTGAGACAACTGAGACCGAGACAGAATTTTTACCAAATTCTGTGTTATTAAGTTCTTTGTTTGGCATCTTTCTCTCCTCAGCCTGTCTTTTTAGGTCTTGATGTTTGTCTCTCACTCACTTCTTTCCTCTTGGTTCTAGTTGCTAAGCGTCCGTATCTCTAGCTCTTCCTCTCTTGTGTCTCACTGACAGTGTCCTTAACTTTCTCACAACCCTTAGCTTTCTGTCTCTCTCTCCTCAACAGGTAAGAGAGACTCTTTCTGGTCATCAGCCTGTAACCATGTGACAGAATTGGTGCTCATACAGTTACCTGTATGCCATAGTACAGCTGGATCAATTCAAAGATGTCACTGCTGTTAGTGTTTAGCTGCTGGAGCAGGTTGAAAATCCATTTGTAGAGATGGCTGTTTGACAGCTTCTTTCTGTAACAGCAGAGTTGAGACGGGTGTTATAAAATCATTTAATACAGGAAAATTTTCATGTGTTCAAGTTAATGTAATCTTGTCAAGAACACTGAGATCAAACATCAGTTTCTGTACATAGCACAATGGAGCTGAGTGAAATGACAGGTAAAAGTGCCTAAACTTTTACTTGTCTATTATTCTTTAATTCAATTTCATTACCTAATCTTGGGACCAACACAGTTTTTACAGATATGGTAACCAACTTAGAACTTAGTGGCCATTTATTATTGATAATAATAATTATTATCTTTTTGTAGCCCTTGGACTTTTTTTGTTCCATTTAATTTCTTTAATGCCTCTGAAAGTTTTTTATTATCTGAAATTTAGCCAGACAATGAGACAAATATGATCAGACTCAAATCTGCATGATGAAATATGGCCTGACCACAACAAAGGTTTTCTTAGTCAAACAGTAGTCTTGGCACATTTGTGGTATTAGTTTAACTACTTAAATATATTTTTCATGGTGTCAGAAAATGGTTTAAGTTCCAGGGCTGAGACCGGAAGTAACATCTTAATGCTGAGTCACATTACCAACAAAGAAAGATGCATTAAAATGAACTGCAAAAGCAATAATGACTATGAATTCAGTAGAAAAACAAGCAAAGAGACTAAATATTTCAACACATCACAACATTACACAGGGTTTTTTTTGTGACAAAACACAGATATAAATAACTTTCAGATTTACAAAAATAAATATTTGTATACATTTTGACCTGATGGAAGGTGTAAACTACAAATAAAAAAAAAATCCTACAAAGTCTTTGTTGATCAACCTGCCATCAAAGTTTCATTTTGGAAAAGGCTTCATCTCAAAACTAAACTGTGTTTTTACTAAACTTGCTTGAGGAGAAGACTTATTTTAAAAGGATTTTTTTAACCAATATCAAGGAGCAGCATGTGCAAACTGTAAACACTTGGCTTAAAGTGCTGCAATAAAATTGACTGATGAGAGAGTCTTTGTATTTGTCTGGACAGGAGAGAGGAAACTTTTTTCACTGTGTCTGGGAATGTGTTAAACCCAAACACTTTTAGAGGAGATTAAACAAGCTCTTATGAATAAATAAGGGAAACACATAACACTTCACTCAAGTTTTTCATATTTGGCAGCATGTAAGCCCAGTTAAGATAAACATCATTATACGTAGGATAGATATTGCCTTGGGTCTAATTTAACTGTTTGCGCAAAGAGTTATTCTGCTGTCAATAAACCATAGTTCATCAATTGGATTGAGGAACTGCTCATAAATTTACTTTTAGAAAATATAAAATATTAAATGTAAACAGTATAGGGGCATATAAAAATCAATTCATGTAAGAATCTTGATACCTTTTTCCAGTGATTTAGAATTGGTTCACCAAGGTCAATATCCATTTTTCAGATGTTTGTTAATAATGTGATGAGGACAGAACAATAAAAGCCAAAATTATCATGTTACTTTCAATTTTTTATCCTCAAAAAGGCAGAGATTTAAAGTGTTCTTGCCTCAATGACTAAATATTTACCTCTATGATCCAGTTGCGGCATTAGGCAACCTTAGACAACAGTGAGGTCAAGAAAATAATCCAATGCTTAGTCTGTTTCACCTTAAAAACCCTGCATCTTGTACAGTGCTGGCTTTAACTGGAGCTAACAGTGTGGCAGAGAGGTTTCTCACTGCCAACTGTGTCATTACATAATAACACAACACAGAGAAGCATTTCAGCCCCTATTTTATTCTCCATCAGGAGATTTTAAGATGCTCTCACATTAATTCATCAATTAATTGATGCTTCTAGCTTTTTAAAATGAAAAAGCTGATCATTTATCTTTATATTAGACAATAATCTATCGGCTGTGTAACTTGCTTGGTGGGGAATATGTTTCTTCATCGTTTGAAATAAATTGAACATTTTAATAAAGATATTACTGTTAAAAAAGCTACAAACTGTTTTTTCTGACCCTGCATAAACCTGCTGTGTATGTGTTTTCCTTGGCTCTCGTTTTGGTGCTTATCCTGTTGCAGGCAAAATGACCTAAACTTGAACTCCTCGAACACATCATTCTACATAAATATGTATACTTCCTTTGGCTTTGGTATCCTATTATTTACTGACACACCACTTATGTGAACACAAGTATGCTGAAAATTAAACGTAAAAATTGGTTTCATATGGCAACACAATCCATGGTGGTGCTTTGACTGTTGCAGAGCATTAAATATATTAAAAGCATACAAAGACTTTTAGTTATTTGGCTCACAAAAATGTTTAGAAAAAGGTGGACAGAAGTGTGGAGGAAGGACAGACAGACAGAGACTTTAAAATACCATGTTAAAGCTGTTTTAAAGTTTATCAGTGTATTAGTCCAATCCCGGTGAACAGTTATGCCACGGGATCCAGGGAGCCAGGTGCGCTATGAACAGATATACTCATTTCCCATGTTTACGTACCATCTGTTGTAGAAGCTCTGAATGCCCAGTGCACCTACCTCTTGTTGGCTCGTGCACTGGAAAACAGTTGTACGTTGTTTCCTTGGTTGATAAGGGGCCACTTAGTCGGGATGATCAACTTAGGAGGAAAATTACAACTTCATTTGGAGGAGATGAAGATTAGATCAGAGTGACATTAGCTTCAAGCATTGTCTCCTTGGAAATAGCCTGAAGTTACTGCAGTGTCCTCCTTTAGTCTTTCCATTTCTCTCTGTATTCTTTTTACATTTCACACACTCTGTACCATTTTACCATGATTATGATGACTTAGGTACATTATCCCTGTTCTGCTGTTTGTTTGTTCCAGCTTTGTCAACAATACAATATTCTTTATTAACTTTTAATAAATTCATTTATGTATTTCGGGTAGCAAACAGATTGGTGTGTGTGTGTACCTTTTTATGATAGGCCCAGTCTTAATTTCCTCAACAGCTGTGCTATAAAAATGTGGTAATACTTCCTGCATTGGCCCTGAATGTTGGTTATGAATATACAGTAAGTAATTAATGCATTGTAATTGCTCATTAATACGATGAATGTACATATGGTTTTTGGAATAACACCTTACTGTTTGCCATAATCACAGGTTTTACTCTTATTACTCCCAAAAATGAAACTGATTACAAGATTCTTGTTGCAAAGGCAAAGTATTAAAGCAAAACTGACCAGCATTTAAGTGCTACACAGATTCAGTCAGAATTTCTCGGTTTCATCTCTCTCCCCAGTTGCAGACATAAGCATTAGCTTTTTCCAGCTTGTGTGACTGTGAACTGATAACACCTCCCAGCATTTTAAAAAGGCTGTCTTGAGTGTGTTGTTGGTCTTCAGGACGAGCAGGTATCTACCAGACAATGCGAGTGTCCTAACAGCCCTGTGCTGTGATAATGCAGTGAGCCCAGAGGTGCAGGCTGTCCTGTGCGACTCTTGATTGCCTAGCAGCGGTAGCTAAGCAAAGCACTTAGAGACCTGCAGCGTCTCTGGAGAGGTTAACACTCTATGCCGATGGCTGCCGTGCATGATCCCACCTCCAGCAGCACATAACACACAAAAAACACGCACACAAATACGACTAATGCTGTCAGCTGTCGCCCACACAACAAGTTGCATTGGGTTTTTTAACTAAAGAGAAAGGCATCCATTTTCAAAACAGAGATAGAGAGCTTTTGTTTGTTTGACCACAAATGAACAACATAATTACATGAAGTTGCACTTTGGTACATAGTGTAACAAGATAGAGCACAGGGGAGATGGGAAGGAGAGAAACAGAGAGAGGGTTGACGTGACAAATAGGAAAATGGATTCAGACCAGCACATGATCTCCACCTTAACACACCTTTCGTGGCCACGTTATATTAAAATGCCACTATCACTACAAGTTTACTGTGACTGGGAAGTACATGTTATGCAACACTATTGATTTAATCACAAAGCACCAAACTGAGGAGCATCAAGATTAATTTCTACCTTTTCAGTTTATCTCTTGGAGTCAGTGTACTGAGCTCACAGTATCCCTATAAGTGTTTCCAATTCCCTCCCTTTTTTTTTTCATGATGACACCCAAATAATGAATCATGACAAGTCGAAGTGTGATAGCGCTGCATTGTGTGCGCGCCTCATTAGTCACCAAATGTGCTGTACCAGGCTGCTTGCTCGCACACACATACAAATACACTCGCAGACACAGTAAAGGGCCGGAGATTCATTGGAACCATTGCACCAACCAAATCAATGCGGACTTCTATAATAATGCATGCTTTAGGTAATGTGAAGTAATGATGTGTGTGAGTCTGTGTGTGTGTTTTTCAGTGTGAAAAAATTTGTAATATCCATGCTAAATACACAGCAGTGACCCTACTCAGTTAAGGTTGAGGAACCAAATTTAATTCAATTTAAGCAGTCAATTCAATCTTGCCATGGGAAGTGGCTTATTTAAATATACTGGTAATCGTGTTATGAGGGGAATCAGCAGATAATTATCTCACTCTGTTTAAAGTCTCAGGTTATAGATTCAGTGATGTTCTGGATGCCAGCCTGGGACTTTTCTCAACACACAGTATTTGTGTGGATGAGTTCACCCGAGCCTATCCTGGGCCCTTCATTGATATGTGTGAACACTATGGAGTGAATGTCACCATGTGCCATAATGTACCAATAACTTATCACAGCACTGACTTTTTAATCATGAAACCAGAGTTGTGATGTGCAAAATCCGGCCAAGATGATTTGATTTGGGGAAATGTCAAGCTCTAATATATGCCAAGTGAATCACAGCCTGTTTCACTCTGTGCTTGTTGCATATTGCTTGAATGTGCCTGAGAAAACACCGAACAGCGTTCCTAACACATAATTTTCCGTGTTCTTTGATTGTATGGCATTCAGTAGCAAAGATGAGCCAGAAACAAATTGGATTCTGAGTTCACTTCACTGCTTTACTTGGTCCCTAGAAAACATTTGCTATGCATTTCAGTTTCATATTATGCCTACATGTAAAGAGAGCACTGCCACATTTCTCAGTTTTGATGGAGATGTAATCTGCTGTTATATTTACTATGTGCTTATCTCTCTTTCTTATGGCCATATAAAAATGCTTTAACTGTAAATATACATATGAAAACTGCATACTTGTGTCTTTCATCCAGCACAACCTAGATTTCAAAATCATTTTTATTTTTTGATCAGCAGTAGGATTGTTATATCATGACACACAGCACAGACACAATACAAACCTAAGGCTTCAAGGTTACCTTTCAAAAGGAGGCTGTTATTACTGTTGGATGCAGGGAAGTCTTTGCACTTTTATGAATGAGGCTAAATTTGAACAAACCTTAAAGGTTTCTCTTTGTGTGCCTCCATAAAGTTAATGTAAATTTGCCTTCTAAGAATCTTTTATTTGAAATATGTGGACAGTTTTGGTCCATTATCCAGAACCTTGGACCCCCTCCATTACCTCTTCACTCTGAGTTATGCCCTCAGACTCATTCTCTCAGTGGATTTTCTGCAACCTTACATCAGCATGCAAATGACCGTTAACACTCCTGCTTTGAATTTTCAAACTGTACTGAAATATTACGAAAGGTAAGAAGTCACTCTGAATTGTTTCCTGTCTTTGCAGCCATACAGAGCCATCATAACAAAACCTCATATTTTACTTGTAAAGGAAATGAGTTTTTGCCAGGGTTTCTGTTATCGGTACTGTCATATTTTTTAGGTAATCTGCTAGAGTAAAAGCCAGTAAAAACTCTTTGTTTTTTTCTCAAGGGGTTCCAGTTCTGCTTCGAAATCTCTTCTTCAGAGACAAGTTACACAGATAAGAAATTAATGATGTGCCATCTTTTCATTTTCATTTTCATTAGAATCAGGTTCTACTCGACATAACAGTTGGCCTTTTCCTAGTGCATGGCATTGTTCAGCTCATCTTGATATGTTTTAGTTAATAATAATTAAAAAAATGTGGTCACATTTTCAATAATTTGTTGTGCAGGATGTTCTTGTTGCATCCATCCATTTTCTATACCGCTTAATCCTCTACACAGCCGACTTAGGGCAAAGGCAGGGGACACCCTGGACAGGTCGCCAGTCCATCGCAGGGCTACACACATAGACAAACAACCAAGCATGCTCACATTCACACCTATGGACAATATAGAATGATCAATTAACCTCAGCATGTTTTTGGACTGTGGGAGGAAGCCAGAGTACCCGGTGAGAACCCATGCTGCACAGGGAGAACATGCAAACGCTGCACAGGGAGAACATGCAAACTCCACACAGAAAGATCCCAGGCGTCCTAACCGGGACGCGAACCAAGGATCTGCTGCTAACCACCGAGCCACCGTGCAGCCCCTGTTCTTGTTGCAAGTGATTGTTTTCTGTCAGTGTTCTGCGGCTTCACCATTTAGGATCAGCTTAACTCGCTTGAAACCTCAATTGAGTCATACAAAAAGCAAACAAACAGAAAAACAAAAGCAGACACCGTATAATGTTCACTGGAAAACCAGTATTGAAAATTGTCCCATATGGCCCAAAATACTAACACAGACATCAGTGAGTACAATGCAGTGATCCAAAACCACATCATTAATCACAACAAACTTTACTTGCAGCAACATCCTGAACACACGTGCAACCGTACATGTGTTACTGCAAACGTTACCAATATCTATAACCAGCAAGCGTCTTGTGTAACTGTAAGCACATCTACAGCATAGAACCCAGGTAAAAACTTACACAAAACTACTAGCATTTTTTAATTTGTTTTAAAAATATGCCAGTATTTAAGTACAGTAACAGTCACAGTGACAATAAGAAGTATGGCCTGAAAGCTACAGTTGATTTCATTTTTCAAAATATATGACTAAATGATGTTCTACATTTCTTAGGTTTACCTACTGCATTAAAAAAACACACAGAACTATGACTACAAGACTGATGTGTACCATTAATTTGTGTATTATTACAACACAAAACATTTTCTTTCTCATTGTTATTTCCCTGTATGAACAATGTAATGGGTCAACTTTTCTGTTTTCCTGCCTTTATCTATCTTTTAGGTCTCCCTTTTTCTCACTACAAATTTTTTTTCTCATTGTATCAAAGTTTTGTCTAAACATTTTAAGTAACAGCACAGAGGTTCAAAGCAGCTCTTCCACTTTTATTATTGTGGGAATCTGTATTTTTGCTCAACCTGACTAATCTAAATATGCTTGTATACATTATGTAAATGTTCCTTTCTGTCCCTGCCCCTCTAATTTCTGTTTGTGTGTGATTGTAAAAGAGTGAGAGAGGAAGAAAGATGAGGATTTCTATAAAAAAGTCCCAGTGGAACGTGAATATGGAAACCTTGACAGTAATATAAACAGAGGTATGCTGTCCACTTGTGTGATTCCTTTGTTGTAATCTTTTTATCTCACAAAAACATTCACAAGCACATACACAAAATATATCAGATGTGAAAGGTTCTGGACTAAAAAGGATTTTTTCTCAAGTTCAAACAAAAACACTGTTTGTAAACTGGAGTTTATAGTGTTTCCACTGAAAATGCAACCACAGGGAATACGTTCAGAGGTTTAACAACAGACACGACATTGGTTCTAAATCAATTTTTAATATCTCCAGTTGACATTTATTTCAAGAGGAATGGTGTATAACTGTAAGATTGTATTTGTATTATAAGTCTAACCATTAAATATGGATTGATTATGTGAAATCAACCAGACTCAGTTATAGGCTGAAACAGAGGACCTGAACATTAGCTTCAATAGAAACCTCAATAGATTCATATATTTACAAAAAATCAACCAAACAAACAAAAGAATACAGAAATACAGATTACCAATATTATGTTAATACCTGGGGATGTACACAAAATTTTGAGATTCTGGAGCTTTGTGAGATTGATGTTTGAATTCCAGATTAAGTTGGGAAGCTTTCTAATGAGTATTGAGTTTTGAGTTTTGTGTAGATTGGAATTACTTAGGGGATGGAGGGACGCCCACAGACAGCTGCTGCTGCTGATTGCAGAGTCGAGGAAGCTCAACATTCCACTGGTTTGGGTTGAACTGTAAGACAGATGCATCAGTGATGGGTGATGAAATCCATCACAATCGGTAGATCTGTGCGATAACTTGTTGGTATGAGAGCGCCTACAGTACCCTGCTTCTTGTACTCTGCTATAGGTTTGGCTTTAGAAACTGTTGCACACAGTCTGATGAGATTTATGGGTCCTTCCACGGTGTCAGCTGGGCACACCTAACACCACACTTATCTTAACAAGAGAGATTGACAGAGTCATCTTAGTAACAGTAATAGGTTGAATAGGTAGAGCGTGTCCATTTATAGCCTTATTACTTTATTTGCTCACATGGCACCAGTCTATCATTGCCTGTCAATCAACCCCTGCTGTGGATTGCAAGCCCTAATATCCATCAAATGTTTCATTCTCCTTGGTGCAATTCCAGCGGCATGGCTTTCTCAGTTGCCATGTCTTTTATGCTTTTGAATGCACAAAGAAAATAGCACTGGGGCAGAATAAAAATGGTAGATTGAGTAATACATTATATTACAAAAGAGGCAATTTGAAGGTGTAAAAATAAGTTATATGGTCTGTGTTGTCTGTCATTATTTCCTTTTGCATTTGCAGATAGACATGCCTGTTTGCACTTGAATATGTGTTTTCTAGCATATGAGGCCATATGGCAAGTATTGAGTGTTAGGGCCCTATCTTACACCAGGCGCAAACGCGGTGCGCCAGTGGCGCATGTGTCATTGCTATCTTACACCTGGCGCAAAAGGCATTTTTGGCACAAGTGTAAGATAGGAAATCCACTTGCGCCGGGTCTTTGGGCCGAGGGGCAAAGATCTGAGAATGAAGGCAGGCGTGTCCTGGCGCGTTTCCTATCTTACACACTGCAAGGTGCTCACGGTCTTCTCCACAATCACAAACACCTTTATTTTCTGTTTTTGCCTCTCAGCAGTGTAAAATGTTTTAGTGAGCTTTTGACATATTTAGTGAAGTTAGTAAAGTGTCCTTTGAAAGTATTTTTGATCACAAAATACGAAGTTTGAAGTAAACAGCCTATGTATGGGAGTGTGTGTATCTCGTGTTTGGCTAAGACGCACACACCCCTTTCATTTATGTGAGCCCCCCCACACCCACCTTAGGTTTCAAATTAGGAATGACTGTATTCATAATGCCAAATTAATCTCTATGGACGGGACA